>DWNE01003361.1:0-16844 GCA_018249875.1 Cecropterus toxeus | reverse complement strand
GGTTCCTTACTGCGATTTCTTTATTATTATAGCTAATGTTGTGTGACTTGGCCGTTGACTTGTACCCACTATTGTCCGCGTATTGAGTCTCAACATTTACTGGATTCAACATTCTTTATACTTTAGTGGGTACAAGTCAACGGCCAAGTCACACAACATTAACTATAATTATAAAGAAACCACTAAGGGTTCTACCACCTTCAAACCGGACATTACAATATGGGTATCAAATAAAAGCTGGCTCCCAATATATCTATATGTTTAAAGCGACTAATCAAACGATAAATTTATTTTAAAACCCCAAAATAATATTAAAGTAAGAAATTATGAGCCATATAATTATGTCCAACATATTAGACATGGTAAAAAATAAATTCTTATCTCTATCTAAATATATTATTTCACGGAAATGCAAAAAAAAGTCTCCATAAAAAATAAACATTCGGTCGCCTCCAACCAATTTGTTATCTGTCTCCGCTTTTATCCTTTGACATTTTCCCGCTTAGATCCCCTGTGTTGCCATTCGCCCAAAAATGATTTACAGTGGGTGTTTGTTTAAAAACGTTAGATATTCCGCGGATTTTCGAACAATAACGCGTTTTGGTGGACCGAGCATGTCATTATACGCGAAAAGATAATTTATTACAGTGTAAAAGGTTCCATTTACGAAACATTCAATGACAAGTTTATCAAGCGTTTGTTTGTATTCAGTCTGTGGTTTAGAGCATGAAACAGTGACCACAAAATATAAATAACTAACGTAACGTACTGTAACTGACGTAAATAGATCTTTCAATTTATTTTGAACGTGCCGAAAATATTTATGAATATTTCCAGTATGCGTGTCGATATGCGTTTAAATAATAAGAAATACTTAATTACAGATTAAATATGTGCGCAGATAAAAAGTTATACTTCTATAACATAGTAGAATGTTTTATGCATTCATACGACTTTTAACTGAGTAGAATAACAGAAGAAGCAAGTTAATACTACAAATTAACTTTGCGTTAGATTAGCGCACGAAACTTTGTCTTACGCTAAAAAGTATGTTACATATGCGCGCAAATCCTCTTTAGACGCTAGAAGTATAAAATGTTACATCACCGCACGGTACTACACCATCATCACCACTACCACCACTTCTAACGTGAAGCCATTTTTGTATTTCATTGAAAGAGTATAATTGCCGGCTCACTGGCTACATGAGCCGATCTCAGTCCTTAACTGGCTATCGGTGATCGACTTCAATTAGAAAATCTGATCTATATGAAATTACTTACAGATGTCCATGGGCGGCAGTGACCACTTACCTGTGGTGGAATGTATGCTCGTTTGCCACTTCAAAGCAAAAAATACGATCTACGCTAGAAACACTGATCAAATTTTGGACATACCAAAAAATATAAATCAAAATAGTTGAAGAAAATACATGAAATTTAAAATATTATTTTTAACCGACTTCCCAAAGGAAGAGATCTATTCGTCACGTACATATTTTTTCTTTTGCTTTCGGGCCTATGTACTGTTTATGCACAAGACCAACATATATATAAATTATTTTTTACTTTTTTGTGGCATGGAAGTCGGTTATATTTTTTGATAAAAAAAATCATAGAAATGATTGAACTTTTTGCCCTTTTAGTATGGTACTCATATAATTGTATACACAATTAAATAAAATGGAAGTACTCGTCATTTTAAAATAACTAGCAATTTTAACACGAACATGTTTAAATAACACATCACCTGTATTTGCTTTCAAATCAAATTTTACGGATCAACAAGGAATTGCTGTTATTTTTTATTTGTAATAACAATATTATGCAAACTGTTATGCAAACAGATATGTTACATGTCACAAAAAAACATGTAGCATATTTGTTTTATATACATACATATACGTTGACAATAAAATATATTATTCATACAACAGATTCAAAATGGCTCCAACCCTGAACTGAAAATACAATAGCAATTTTAATCGCAAAACGAAACTTCAAAAGATCATTTGCACAAGCAATTTCTACACATCACTACATTTTCGATTAGCGCTGTTGCCGATGAATATATTGTTCCAGATTTTTGTTTTGTTTTATTGTGCTTTCTGTTCAAAAAATGTATTGATACGAATGACCGTAAAAATCTGGGTATACTAAATAACGAAAATAAACAGATATATTTTGATTCACTCACACCTTATGGCATGCTAATTAACATAAATGAGTAAGTTATGGGGTAATCGGTTTTTATTTTAGCCCGGCTTCCATACTTTCTCGATTCACGCATGCGCACAGCTTACTTCGTTACGTGATGATTTTTCCCAATTTGCACACTCCGCGAGCCGCGTTAAGGAACTTCGTTCCAAAAGTGGTAGAACTCTTGGTGGTAGAATCCGGTAAGTGGTTAACCGGTTAATGAACCAGATCAGAAATAACAAACGAACAAGCAACCCATCTGATGGTAAATGGTTACTGCCGCCCATGGAAATATGTAAGCAACTTCATATTAAACAGTGGTTTTATCTACAGTCGACCACAGATGCGTTGCTACTCCCGAGGACTGAGATAGTCGCCCCATATAAAAGCGGTCCGGCAACTACACCCCTCCACTGAAACACAAGAACTGCTTCACGCTAGATTTAGGTGTGGTGTCGGTACCTCCCCGGTCAAACTACATTGGTTCTACCACCTGGAATTTTAGCACCTGGGTCACTATATATGAGGTAATCCTTTCAGTCTTCGGAAGTGGCAACGCATCTGTGATCGACTTTAGATAGACCCTTTTCTATTTGAAGTTGCTTACATCCATGGGCGGCAGTAACCACTTACCATCTGGTAGACTGCACACTCGTTTGCTACTTCAAACTGATAAGAAAAATAAGAACCCAGGGTTATAGAGCTATTTGTGGTTCAACCCACTGACCTATAAAGAATGTTGAATCTTAACTCTTATCTAGTAAATGTTGAGACTCAATATGCGGACAATAGTGGGTACAAATCAACGGCCAAGTCACACAACATTAGCTATAATAATAAAGAAATCGCAGTAAGGAACCTTAGTCTTGGCACTACTTTGTCTAGATTTCATAACTTTTTAGAGATAAACAAGCAACTCCATCGAGAATTAGCAATTTTTTTACGTAATGTTTTTGGAGGGATATCATTTTGTGATACTATTTTGAAGAAACCTCATAAAAAGCGGCACATATTGTCTGAAAGTTTTTGTCCGTCCATGTTTTAGGGTCAGACTAACACTAACAATAAAACGATACATTATTACCAGATTTGGAACGCAGTATTGCATGAACTCTGTGTATGCGGTAATTAGAAATTGCCCACTAATTGGAATTCCACGCTAATGAAGCCAATTGGAATACTTCCCCGTATATCGGTTTTTTTTTATGGAAGTTATACTTCTTTAGGCGCGTTATAAAAAAATATGAAAGTGAAATTTTAAGATTCGTCACACAAAAGTTACAGTATGAAGTTGCAGCGGTTGCAGTGTCAAAACAAAAGCTACCAACAAAATAAAAATAGAACCACTGTTAGACGCGCAAGTTGGCACCATCGTCGCCTCTGTTCACTGTATTCATATTAATAGTATTTATCCACATGTTTCTAGTGTCTATATTCACACACGTGTTTTAGTTTCATACAAATGCGAATTATATATATGCTGATTGTATTCAGTAGTGATTTAAATTCAATGTTTTGATTAAATTATTTACTAGTCGCAAATATTAGTGAAAAAATTGTGTCTATAGACTTTTCCAAGTTCTCCAATATAATTGAGGTTATGTGTCCGTATGTATTATTTATTGATATAAATTATTTAAAAATATTTATATCTTAATACGCTATAGGCGTATAACTTCCAACGTGTACACAAGTAAAAAGACGCTTTCTACACTCATAGCCCCACAGTAGGATTTTCTCCTGTGTCGTGGGTGCCATGAACACACAAAGACGAATACACAAACACGCACACCCCGAACAGAAATCTAAACTCATAATTCACACTTCTGTCTGGCCGGGGATCTAACCCGGGACCCACTGCGTGTCAAACCGGTTTAGGGACCGCTCCGCAACGCGGGTCGTCATCATGATTGAAAGAATAGTAACATTATTGAATGAATGAATTAAAGAATACCGTGGAACTGCATCACTCATTTTCAGAAAGTAATATTTAATGAAAAGTAACATAGGATTATATCACCAATTTTCACATTCATTTTTTCCCAGTATTTTTTCATCAAATCGATAATACTTTTTCGATTCACGTTTTAAATTTTGTATAAAACTAAGTGGAAACAATCCAAGAAAAAAATATTAATATCACGCATGCATTTATCAGGTACGCCATGCCATGTAAGTACCTATGCCATGATCATGTTACTCAGTCTTCAATAACAACACCTATAATCGACTGCAAATAGGACTTCCTATTTGTATTTGTATATGATGTAAGGTTGGATATCAAATTCACTGTATTCTTGTAAAAACACGATGTACCATAATCAAAAGGATATTATGAGACAAAATGATTATTTGAATTTTGGCATGAAATGTGGTATTATAATATTATCCATTTAGGGTAATTAAATATTATGTTACTTTTTAAAGACTTTCAGCAGTAATTCACCAGAAACAATGCATTATGAAAGTAGTAAACGAGCATGCAGTCCATCTGATGGCACTGCCGTCATCTGTAAGCAAAATCATATAGAACAAGGTTTATATCTGAAATCAGTCACAGATGCGTTGCTACTCTCAAGGACTATTGTCCCCGCTTCCTCGGGTCACCTTTTACAAAAACTTGCAACCACAAAAGATATTGGTCATCTTGTAAATAGCATCCTCGTCTTACTTATATATTTTATTTAGCTAACTATAAAAGTTTGACTATACGAATCGATCTATATCCATAATTAATAGCATTATATACATATTTTTAAATAATTAAGCAAATGACGGTTCACCTGATTGTAAGCGGTCACAGACGCCCATGGACGTCTGTAACTTCATATAAAACAAAAGTTTTATCAGTTAATAACAGATACGTTGCCACTTTCGATGACTAAGATGATCGCCTCATATGAAAGAAAGCCGGTTACCACACCCTTCCACCGATACGCAAGAACTGCTTAGCGGTAGAAATAGGTGTGGCGGTGATACCTCCCGGGTTGAACCATATTTGTTGTACAATAGTTGAGCCATTATAAACGTGCGAACCGAGTCATAAATCATTTTTATCAGATCTCTCGTTCATACTTATAGTCGTATCGGAACTCTCGCTCGCACTTCTAATGTTGTGTGTAACAACAAAGAATGGATTTGACCTCAGTCAATAGCAGGTAATAAAGAAAAGGTTAAGAAAATAATGCAAAATATTTTTGGACGTATTTTCACTTCTGATTTTCTTATGACAACGAATACAATTTTACAAACACCTACATTTTACCGTACCCCATCGTTTATAGGTACATGACAACGAGTTGCGCGGCATGGTTCATTTCTTTGCCGTAATGTTTTTTGACTCAGTTCGCACGTTTGTAATGGCTTAACTATAGTGAGCATGGTACCTCTCCCAACAAACCATACTGGTTTTATTCCTTTACATATAACTTCACAGAGAAGAGGTCTGTCGGCTGACATCAGCCAATAAAAAAAGAATACACATTAAACCATTTATTATAAAATATAGAAAACATATATTACCACTACATCTTCCATAACATTTGGACCGTAATAGCTCTAATTGATTACAAAGCTAATTACAAATATAATATAACCACACTCCCTAATTAAGTCTTTAATTATAATATTTAATTATAAATATTTGGTAACTAATTAAAATGTATGTTACGTATTTTACAGACAAAAAGGTATTTTTATAAACATTTAAACCCAGTCTTCCTCAAGGCAAGAAATAAAGATATTAGTAAAGAAGATTTCAAAAGTTAAATAATAAGTGTTATGAAAATTACAGAGTAAAAATATGACCATAGATAAAAAATACAAAGAGTAGAGGATTTATTTTGATGTACAATACTCGCTCAACGTCATGGATGTGACTTGCAAATTTTTCAAAATTCTATACTCTCGATTTTGACTCTATATATATATAAACAAATGCATTAAGCATTAGTGTATGTATAACATTAGCAATGAATATTTAACAATAGATATTTATTAAACATAACAAATGGTTTTAAAAGATATACATATTACATATTACATTACATTACATATTACTTGATAATTTTAGTAGTGTCAAAATTTATACAACATTGTTTAAATAATTTACACTCTTTTTTGATTGCATCAATCGACACGTAAAAAAATCACAGCATTGGCGAGAATCAATTCTAATCATTCGTCTTGTTTATTTTCAGCACATGTGTTCTGAATTTCAAATTACAAGAACAAAGTACAAATTTAAAAATATATATATCAGTTGCAAATATTTTCATAATAAATTTCTTAATTGTCGTCGAAATATAATATTATTATTATATCATTGTAATATATATATTGTATATTTATATATCGTAATATAGAAAGGAATACAATAATTATAATTTATCACTACACAAATAACAACAGTTACAACAAAATAGACTAAGAAATATATTTCTATAGTGTAAACAAAATGAAACATACAATTTAATCAGTTGTCATTTTTCCAACGTCGGCCATTTTGAAGGCAAGCCAGCGAGGCAAGGCAAGTTAATAACTGAGCACAGGAATATAAATACGAGTGATTCATCATCATCATCATCATAATCATTTATTTGCTGAATTTAGGTAAAAACACGTTACAATTCATTACATATATTTATTTATATCCGCTAAATTCTGCCTGTTGGCGTGCAATAAACATTAATTTATTAAGGTATTCTTCAAACCGTTTTAAATAAACATCCTATAATATAGCAGCTATATTTTCCAAAAACTAATTTCAAACATCATTATATATTTTATCGTATGAATATATTTAATGATAACTCGAATAATATACGATATAGCATATAAATAGCAATCGCTTTGAAATATTGCTATAATTGTTTATTTAAAAAAAAAATGAAACTTGTTAAACGTCCAAGGGTCCAAAACACAATGAAAAATAAGAAATGACATAAGAATCATCAATTATAATTTAATATGTAATATTTATCGTAGGAAACATTGGGCCCTGTATTAATATTTGAATGAGCGCTCACAATAAAGGAGATTTAACAACATAAAAATACATTTATCTCCCAAACATTTCAAAGAACGAATGAAATCTTTTAACAGTGAGTACTGACTGAGAGCATTTACGTGTAATGTAAGTTGCAAAATAATAACTTTCGCTTTAATAACTTTTCTAACATGAAACGAAAACGGAACGATTAAAGACGACATTGTAAACAATGACGTCTTTCATCGTTTCGTTTTCGTCTGTTGAAAGCAATTCGCTCCAGCGGATTGCTTTCAGCAGGGAATTTGCAGAATTTCGCTATCATTTGCAACGAAATTTCGTGTTCATACTACGTTATATGAATGTCAAGTCAGGCGTCAAGCAAAAACGCTTAAAACGGATATTTCGTGACCTTGAGATAAGCAAATTTATCCAGAAATTAGAGTTAACTTTGAAATCCTATAATTACTTTGACCTTCGAGAGTATTACTTATCCTGTTGCATACATTTCGGTATATCAAAGATTATAAAATATTCGATACTCTTCGTTTAGATTGGCCGTAAAAAATTGACCATCAACTTTTAGTGTATTCCACTTTGATCATCCAGGTGATCAGAGGCGACTCATTGGTGTCCTTTGATCACCTGAGACTTATGTCTCAGGTGATCAATGGACAGGCGATTATTCGCCTGGAAGATCATAGGAAGAATGGAAGTCGCATTTATGATTACCTATCTCCATTATATCTCAGATGATCAATGGACATCAATAAGTCGCCGTTAATCACCTAGGTGATATCGCCTGGGTGATCAAAGTGGAACACTCCTAACTTTTAGATGAGACAGCGAATAATTTCATTAGACGATATTTTTATACTCAACATTATTCCATTGTAAGTAAACGAATAGAGAGACATTTCCAACTATCAGTGCTTAGAGGTAAGTTATGGGACAATAAAAATAAGATAGTCCCCCATGTTACATTACACGCAATGACTCGTGGTTAGTACTTTCCTTAAATGTTTATAAGTCGGTAATAAATGGACAAACAGTTCGATCTGAATGCCTTACTTTGCGGCATCAAATCTCAATAAATATAACATTTTATGACCATGTACACAATTTATATATATTATTTGTACAGAAACAAAATTTGAAAGGAATTATTTTCCACTTAATTTATTTTCAATATGCTTTAAACTTCATGAATATCAATGTCGCTACGAAGAAATAAATTTGTACTAATTATAATTCTTTGGCAATATTATTTTGATTTCGCCAAAAATACTAATGCAATACGAAGAACCAAAAATAATATAAAATATACACATTTATATATTAAGCCTTAGTTTCATATCTTTTTGGAATAATAATTGAATATTAATCATAGGATATAAGTACAAAGTTATTAATAAAATTATACTCGCTGTTACATGAAGCACTTGCAATAAATATAAGGCCGCTTTATGTCATATATATATCATAATTATAATGATTTCTTAATCATTTATGAAAATAACATAGTTTAAATAAATAACCAAGGAATAAGTTCTATATGGAGATAAAATCTCTTATAAAAAAATCCAATTCACCAAATTTACATTTTTATCACACTTTGCTTTGCATAAACTACCATCTAATTAATTTAAAAAATCCAAAAACGATAAGGCACTTTTGTTTCGAGCTGAAAGTAACTGCTATACATTGTACATTGACTTACTAACAAATGGACGCCGGGTATGTTCTCAATATCAAATAAAATGGCTGTGACATACGGACAGACGAACAGACGGAAGGACAGACAGACATGACGAATCTATAACGGTTCCGATTTTTGCCATTTGGCTATGGAACCCTTAAAATGGACGACAATTTCGGTACCTTTGTCATCTACTCGAGCAACGCAGCAAGCATCAATAATGCTGTTTCATAAAAATCACAAAAAGTTAGAAAAAGTCATATAAACATATTAAAATGTAAAAATATCACGGAATACTATATATTTCCATTATAAATAAATTTATATTAGCAATAAATTTTGAATAAAGAAGTTTTAATTGTTCTGTCATCAAATTAGTAAAATAAGCAACAGAATCCTTATTTAGACTTCTGTTTTTTAGCAGATCTTGTTCGTGAATGAATGGTACTCGTACATTCATTCACGAACAAAATGTGAATTTCGTACTAAGCCCGACGTTCCATTTGTTGTAAGGATAATGATTCCATCAAGTACATTTTTACTGAACCTTAATAAAAACCACCAAATTATTTGTGTTTGAACGAAATTATTCTTAAGAGACATTACAATTTGTGCATAAAACATTCGGATACAATAATATCTCCTATATTCGAACATATTATACCCTCTTATCACAATAACTCACTTAAAACTCTAGCTAACTAATGCAAGTGATTGGATCCCTATCGTCCTAGTCAATGACAAAGACGAACAAATTAAATAGACTCCTAATAAATAATACTTTTTGTAAACAAGGATAACATTGTCATTCCCGCATTCGGCAAAAGATGAATGTACGCTTCTTGAAAAAAGTGCGCAACTTAATAAGGAAAAATAGAAATATTATTTTTTGTCTTTTTCCCTTGAAAGTATTTAAAAGACGCCAATCAGTGAACATTTTTACCATTTTTTTCTAAACCGAACTCTACAATTTACTCAAGAAATTTACAAGAAATATCACAAAAATAAATAGGTGCTTTATATTTAAATAATTTTGTATGTGTAGCTTTACATCAGATCGATTACACTTATAGGCTACCAGAAAACATATATTTTCCATTAAGAATCTATTCGTCTACTTCGTCTATCGCAAATCGATTATTTTCTTCGGGCGATAGGACTCCAACAACTCTGTACTGTAAATTGGATCTTTACGGGCTTCCGACGTACGATATAACGGCATATGAAGCATGTCATATATGGCAAAGCTAATTAAATTTACTGTAACGAATATTTCTATTATAGCAACAATTTGATACATTTTCGATAAATAATATAACATACCATTTTAAGTGTACTCAAAGACAAAAACACTAACATAAGTGTTACTTTGGTATTAGACTGGTAATAAATATTCTTTAGAGATACCACATTTCGGTAACCGAAAATTTATACATTTCTCTGTATATTGGTATCATTCTTCAAAGGCACCAAAATATCTGTATCTATACTGAGAATCTATATATATGCCTTAGCATGTCGCGGGACATTTTGTTATGTCTATAATGCTAAAAGGAAATTCTTCCATCGCTTAAATCATCCACAAAAAAGAGATACTAATTCTGCACGTTTAAGAGACATACTTGCCAAAGATCCTGACACGCTCCAAATCTTTACATCTCCATAAACTTACGTATATTTCGCGGTATAAGTCGACAAAATCCAAGAGTACACTACGTTACACGTACGTCTAATCTAATCACTTAGCAATAATATCTAGATTCACCTCTTATCTGGTGGATCGCAGCTTCCAGCGTAAGAAGAGGAACGCGGATACACGTAACACTACAAAGATCAGGCATAAAGCTGCAATGTCCAGGGTAAAGTCTGCGTCCAACATGTCCAGCTCTTCCAGTGTCGTCTCTGGGTACTTGAAGTGGCAGTATGTCTGGGAAGATGGGTTGGTGAATTAAATAAACTTATTGCTACTATTGGTGTTATACAATACAGCAGACTATGACACGACATAATGTGGAAAACTTGGTTTATTAAAGCATTGAAATCTAGCAACTAAAGTTCAATTAGAGCTGTGTCCCTTTGTCTATCTTACAATAGCAGTCTAACACGTAACTCATTAATTGTGAAAAGTAACTTGTTCATTTGGCATTGTACGTTCGTCGTACACCTAAAAACCTTCATAAGTTTCAGTCATCAGCGAAAAACTTTAAAAAAACAAGGTAAAGAATAAAGATCTTTCTACAAAGGGTATAATGTACTGTACTTTAAATTTTAATATTCCCCTTCCCCACTCCCCTCACTCCACTCCTCGCACCCCGTTTTTGTTTTTATATATATTATTGATTATTGATTATTGATTATTGAAGTAGCAAACGAGCAAGCAGTCCAGTTGATGGCAAGTGGCTCCTGCCGCCAATGGACATCTGTAATCAACTCCAGAAAAGATTAGTCTTCTTTGAAGTTCGCCACAGAGGCGTTGCTATCACTGAGGACTAAATTGGAACGCCTCTCCATTGCCACACCCTTCAGACCAAAAGACAGCAGCGTTTAACACTGCTGTAATTAAGCAGAAATAAGAGTGGCGGTGGTGTTCTTTTTTTATAACAATGAAGGTACACATGATAGTAAGTAGTTACTGCCACCCATGGACTCCTGTTAGCAACTGCATATAGAACAGGGGTTCTATCTGGAATCGATCACAGATGCGTTGCTACTCCCGAGGATTAAGATGGTCGCATCATTTTATAAGTGAGCCGGCAACCACACCCTTCCACCGAAACGCACGAATTACTTCACGCTAGAAATAGGAGTGGCGGTGGTACTTCCCCGGTCGAACTACATTGGTTCTACCACCTGGAAAAATGCTGGAAAGGTGCTTCCGGAGCCAAACCTCAAAAAGTTCAACCACCTTCAAATTCAGACTAAATTTCGTAAAAAGGATAGCAACTAGATGTAGATCCAGACACCCACCTGGTGACACTGCAGCTTGGTCCTGTTGAACGAGTACGTAGCGAGCGCGGTCCCCTCGAACCCGTACCGTATGTACGACACGTACGTTATCCAGCGGAGGTACACCGGTATCGCCTTGAACGACACGAAGAAACCGCTGAACAGCAGGAACGGGACGGACATCACCGGGGCGAGGAACACGCCGTTCTGTCGAGAATAATCACTAAATGATTAACGAAATACCTATCAGATCAAAAGTTATGATATAATAATAATAATAATTAATTAACAAAAAACGTTAAAATCAACATAATTAATAAAACGCATTTGGACAAATAATAAGTCAACAAATAATGTGATTTGCATTCTTCGACAATAAAAAATGTTTTTATCAGACTGAAGTAGTAATTGACATAAATAATAGTTAAGATTGAAAAAGGATCCCTCTAGGTCCTTTCTTCAATCTTAATTAATAATTTATTTCTATTATCTAAATGCCTTTAATTTATTTATAAGCCAATGGCAGATAAGCGATGGAACAAACATGTTTAACAACCAACAAGTGCTATGTTATCGTATCCACAAAAAAGTTATTTCATTTCATTTCTCATTATTTCCAACATATAGCTGATATGTACTTTGTTGACTTTTAATGGGAGTCATACATGGGATCGAACATATTGGTATTCCAAGGTGTTAAGTATTTTTAAAAGCTTTTATTTAACTTGCAATGTTTGTATGTAAGTATATGTAATCAACATTGTTGTAATTCCAAAATGGCCGCCGCAACAAAAAGGTGCAATACCTACATTATTTTGTCCAACCCATCCAATATGGATATCAAGTAAAAGAGCTTAATTTGTAGAATTCAATACAGTACGGAAAAAAGCTTGTTTCTGAAAATGCCTTTTTATATTAATTTATTGAAATTCAAAATTTGAAGTTCTGTCATTACACTTATTTACAAGCATTCATCATTCGGTTATCGTTATTTTGTATGGTGGTCACGGGACCTTCAAGTGGAAGTGCAATAGGTTGACTGGTCGCCAAACATTGTGCACGGAAGGAGGTATTTGTATATATTACATCTGTTTCTATTGGCACTAGCATGCAAGTATTCAAATTATTAATTTTGAACTACCAACGACCTAAAATTCATACACAAGGATTCTAGAACGCCTCGTACATAGATATAATCTACCTCTCGGAACCGAAACACGTTTAAAACTCGTGTCACAAGGTTGAAATGTTTTAGTGACTATGCCACGATTTCCACGGATAGCTTGTGAAAACTATCACATAATGACTGACAACAAGAACTGCACGCCTCGTAGTAACTTATAATTTGGTTTTAAACATAAATATTGTTCATGCCTATAATTGGCACTCATACTAGCTTGTGTTTGTAAATAATTCGTTATTAATGTGTTGTGTGTATTGCTGTTGGCCTTAAATTATTATCTAATCATTTGTCAAACGTTTGATAGAGACACTGAATGATCAGAATGCTGGTACACACTTCGGCTACCAAATTAACCTTGCTATTCAACGGGGTAATGTTTCTAGCATCCTGGTAACTCATCCTCGGGCAGCAATTTGTTTCTTTTCACATTAAAGTGAATTATTATGCATATAACTTATTTATGTTATAATTTATGTTAAATTAATTAGTTAATGTTTTGGTACTTTCAACTTAATAATGAGATATGACACCGACTGAAATCGACCCATGTTTTTTATGGTTAGACTTACAACTCCCTCAGCTTACACATGTGGGGGCAGATTTTAATGTTGTACTTGCACATTCATACCATGACATGAAAGAAGATTTAATACATATCATACCTGAACATTCATAGCGGCTCCGACGACCAGACCGACGCTCTGGGCCACGAAGGAGATGAGAAGGCACGAGGACAGGAACATTGAGAAACGGAACCATTCCAGCGGCTGCGACGTCAGCAGGTACACTATCACAACGTAGATGACGCAGAATATCGCCTGGGAACCATCGACATTATTTTGTACTGTCCAAGAAAGCATAAAAAATAATAAATAGCATTTTATATATATGTTGTTCCACACTATACAACTTGCAAATTAATATGATTAAGTAGTAGTAATCAATAGCTCTTTTGAAGCTCACTTTGGAAACAATCCCTATTATTAAAAGGGGTAAGTGGTCTTCCCGTGTTGGTGTCAGTAATGGGTGCTTATTTTACACAAAAAAAACGCTGTTACGCATCTCTTAAATTTATTTCCATAGTATAGCGTCTAAGCAAGAAAATGTAGGACAGACAATGTATGACAGCACCGCTCTATAGTTTAGAGCATCCGTGCTTGTTGTAGACGTCGTTGTCGTATACATGCACGGGATGAGAACACTTAATAGCCAGGTGATAGAACCAATGTAGTTCGACCGGGGAAGTACCACCGCCACATCTGTTTCTAGCGTGAAGCAGTTCGTGCGTTTCGGTGGAAGGGTGTGGTTGCCGGCTCACTTTTATATGAGGCGACCATCTCAGTCCTCGGGAGTAGCAACGCATCTGTGGTCGACTTCAGATACAACCCCTATTCTATACGAAGTTGCTTACAAATGTCCATGGGCGGCAGTAACCACTTACCATCTGGTGGGCTGATTGCTCGTTTGCTATTTCATATTTATAAAAAAAAAAAAAACTTAATACTATTCAAGACTAAGTCCCGTTATTATTCTTACCTGGAAGGGTATATCTGAAACGGTGATTGCAACATAGTAGGATCGCAGCGAGTACCAGCGGTTGAAGTGTTCCTTTATCAGCACCGGCATTTCCAGCGGGACTGCAAGATACGAGTTGCTATATAGTTATTTTACAATTAAATTGAGTTTTAATGGAGAAAGAAAAGAAAGAAGGGTGAAAGGGGCAAGAGCGTAGCCAGGATTCTCTGTAAGGAGGGCAGATCAACAATCTTGGGGAGGGGGGGGAAGGGTAGATCGAGACTATGTTGTATCAATGGTGATTGTAATGACTATAGTGATCGGCACATCCAGATTCTTTGCATCATCTTGTAAACTACATGCTCGTTTGCTACTGGCATATTAAAAAAATCGGTCAAGTACAAGCCAGACTTGCGCATAAACGGCAACCATAATCATCATCATCTATAAAAAAAAACACAAGTTTCTTGTATGGGGGTCCCGCTTAAACATTTATTTTATTCTGTCTTTAATATTTATTGTTATAACATAGAAGTGCAATATTTGCAAAATATTTAACTGTCTAACTATCACGGTTCATGAAATATAACTTGGTGACAGACAGACGTACGGCGCTACCTTGGTAATAGGGTTCTCTTTGTGCCCTTTGGACGGAAGGACTTACGGAACCATAAAATTGCACATCACTTAGTGTCATTTGTATGACACATTTTGTATATAACAGTAAATAAGTAAATGAAAAGAAAATTAAGTAAAAAGTTACAAACGTAGACCATCGACCTCGCCCTTGTTACTCTCAGCGACGTTATCGATTTCGCTCCGTCTAAAATAATTCTATTCTAATGTAAATGTTCTATTTTAAGAATTTAGGAGCAAATGTCAGGTAAGATTTACAATCGTCGTAGTCGAACAAATTTTAGCTATAAACGCATTTAAATAAGAGCTGGAAATAATAAGCTGGAAGGGGAAATACTCATCAGTACATTTTTTATAGGAAGGAGATGGTCGTATTTCTGGCGTGAAGCAGTTTTGCGTTTCGTTGGAAGGGTGTGGTTGCCGGCTACTTATTTATAAGGCAACCATCTCAGTCCTCGGGAGTCCACGCATCTGTGATCGACTGCAGATAAAACCGCTGTTCTATATGAAGTTGCTTACACACGTCGATGCGCGGCAGTAACCACTTTCCATCAGGTGGACTGCATGCTCGGTAGCTACCTTAAACGTATATAAAAAAGGAAAATCCCTGACGCCAAGTGGATATCTGTAAGTTTTTTAGACAACCCTTAGAATTACATATACTGCGGTTCAAACACTTTTAATATGTAAAACAAATAAAAAATAATACTCACAGCTAAGAATAGTGATAGTCATCGACGTGTACATAAGGAAGAGCATGTTGAAAAACAGAAAGCCGAGATTAGAGAGCACTTTCGAGCCGTCGTTGCCGATGTCGTAGTAAAGCGCGCCGATCAGGAAACCGACCAGGATGTGGGCGAAAAGACGCAGGTACATCAAAGTCTGGGAAGGGAAAATGTGAAATTAATTACCATTTTTCAATGAATGATTTTTCTCATAATTACTAATGACTGTCTGGTGAAAATATAAAAGGCGATCCCTTATGCGATGCCGGAGACGATGCCTGATGCAGTAACTAACGCGATGCCTAAAGCGATCTCTAAAACGACCCATGATGCGATGCCTAAGACGACCTCTGATGCGGTGCCTAAGACGATGCCTAAAGCGTTGCGTAAATGCGATGCCTGAGACGATACCTAATGGCATACCTAAATGCGATGCCTAAGACGACCTCTGATTCCTAAGACGATGCCTAAAGCGATGCGTAAATGCGATGCCTAAATGCGATGCCTAATGCCATGCCTAATGCAATGCCTAAGATGATGCATCGTGCGATGCCTAATGCAATGTCTCATGTGAAATTTGTGTTTGAATTTTGGAATGTTTATTAAAGGGCGCGTTTATGAAAGCATTTTTTTATTTATATTTTATATTTATATTTGTCCTTTTCTACAATGAAATCTTCACTCTTGAATTCATTTGATAAATAGACTACGTTATCAGGATTATTTTCAAATATTTGCCGATGAGTTCAAGCCTTTTGTACCACTGTATCATGATTTACCTTTAAGTAAACAGCTTGCCCGTTTGCTACTTTGGTTTTATTATCAAACATTAGAAATCCATCAGAACATATAATTGTGTGTAGAGAAATTGTAACACAGTCGCGTGTTGTGATTGCCTTTAATTGTAGAAGCAGTTATGTTTACAGCCATAAAATGTAAGTAAATTTAAAGCTTG
>DWNE01003360.1:0-16846 GCA_018249875.1 Cecropterus toxeus | reverse complement strand
TGTTCTGGGTCTGGGTGTTTGTGTATTCGTCTTTGTGTGTCCATGGCACCCACGACACAGGAGAAAATCCTAGTGGGTAGCTATGAGTGTAGAAAGCGTCTTTTTTAACCGGCTTCCATAAAGGAGGAGGTACTCAATTCGTCTGTATTTTTTTATGTTTGATACATCGAAAGTTGTGTGCAGAGTGTATAGAGTATATTTTTTTTTAAATAACAAAGACACAAAATTACACGCATTTAATAAAATCGTATTACAGATATAATATAATTTCTAAAAATTATCAATTTACAGACGACAAAAAACTGACATTACTAATAAACGTGTACAAACATTCGTATAGTGTATTGAAAATGTTTGTTCCAGATATTAGAATGATATATTCAGGAATATATTACACTGAGTATTTAAATTTTTTGCAACCCTAACAGGTGTTTCTAAAGGTCACCAGTAACTCGTCGGTAACCGCTTACGAAATGACATTTAAACGGTGACGTTGGGACATTTTGGTGGTTTTTCTGGAGCGATTTATTACTCTTATCAGTGACTTACGAGTAATTATCAATTGCGAAAATTTAATTCACGAGTAGCCGGTAGCTTGTGAATGAAATATTTTGGAACGAGTTTTAGTAATGCTTAACAGGTGACCTTGTATATGATTTAAAAGAAAGTGTATGTATATCTCACGTATTAGGTACATGCTAATATTTTATTCATGTTAAATTACTAATAGTAGAACTCTTACTTCGACTCCAGTGGTTTAGCACCAACTTAGCCTAATAACAATAGCATTAAACGTTGCTGTGTTGTGATGTATAAAGTACAGAACACTAAAAGCCAGTCTGATTCGGGAATGAAGGGTTTCGTATGTATAAAAAACATCAAAAAATCACGATTAGAAAATCAATAGACAGATGGACAGAAGTACAGACAACGGACGGACTGACGGGCTGATGGACTGATGAACTTTTCTACGCCCAGTGAGGCAGGGCATAGAGATTTTTTTTTTATACCTACCTAAATATTATAACACCTGTTCTGTGCCTATGCTCCACAATAAATATAATAAATTATGAATTATGAACTGATGGACTGACGGGCAGCGAAGTCTTAGTAATAAGGTCCCATTTTTACACTAGGAACGGAATCCGAATAAGGGATAGATCCTATTACGAAGCACTTTACTTTGGTCCCCAGGTCTAGTATGCATTCTGGCATTCTTAGTACAAGTATCAGAAGTCTTATATTGCGTATAATGCGTCTTCGTTTGCCTCTCGTAATAATAAAGTTCCAAAGAAATGGACATACAAACAAACATGCATACATACATACATATTATAAACATACATATAAAAACGATTTCAAACATGTATCCAAACACCGCATGGGAATGATTATGCCTTCTATCTGCTTTTGTTTCGTAAGCCGTATTCTACAGAAAGAGAGTAAAATATAAGTGTAATAGTAATTTTCCGTGTTGTAAACAGCTGGTTGTAGAACCGGCACATTTGTCAGGTCGGGGTCGTTGTGACCCCTAAGAGTGCAGCGCCGCGTAATGGCTTTATGGGGTCGAGCGGAATTTATGGCTCGTACGTTTTTCAGCAAATGAACGTGTTAGATATTTTCGTAATCTTTGTAATTTCAGCGCTTTCAGAAGTCTAGCATTGTAATTGTAAAAAGATGTTGTTCGTATTTAATGCAATAGGATTAGTTATTAGATTAGTGCCTTTCTAACCAAATTACTCTTTTTACCCGACTGCTTTAGATGGAGGGTAATGTTTTACGAGCGTATGTATGTACGTATGTATTGTATGTTTATATGTATATATGTATTTCCATCTCTTTGGCACGCGCCACAATTTAAATGTTACCAGGTGGTAGAACCAGTGTAGTTCGACCGGGGAGGTACCTCCGCCACACCTGTTTCGTGAAGCAGTTCTTGCGTGTCGTTGGAAGGGTGTAGTTGCCAGCTGACTTATATATGAGGCGATCATCTCAGTCCTCGGGAGTAGCAACGCATCTGTAATCGACTTCAGACAGAACCCTTGTTCTATATGAAGTTGCTTAAAGATGTTCATAGGCGACAGTAACCACTTATCATCGATGGACTGTATGATCGTGTGCTACTTCAATCTAGTAAAAAAATACTGGAAAAGCATGCACCATGCGCTAAGTGAAAAAAAAACCTGTTATAAATTTAATACATGCACCGTAAATACTCAACCAAATTATAATCTTTAAACTAACCAGGAATTCAGCAATGAGGCATGTGAAATGATATGGGTTATTATGAGGCCTCTCCGAGCCCTAATTTAGGGAAATCATCCGTCACTCATTCGTAACGTGGATATGGGTACGTAAGATAAGGAATGTTGGTTATTGTGTACAAATGTTTGTACCTAAAATTGTATATAATTGCCAACATTAAGGAATAAAAATAAAAGAAAATAGAGCTCTCACATTTCGTACAATATTTTTTACACGGACAATTATGAAGTATCATTTAGACATTACATCACCAAATGAATCGCTATGCCTTTAAAGGCACTTTGAAATTTAGTAAACTAAAATATTTTATTCAGATTTTTTAAATAGTAATATAATTATATGGTATGTAGTATTTAAAAATATATTAAAAAAACAATAAAAAATGGGTAGCACAGCACAAGTAAAAGTTTTAGGCGAGTAAAAGTTGTAAAAATGTTTTTTACCTTTCAGTAATCAATATACAAATGTTATAAAACATATATAAACACGTCAAAAGTAAAACTTGTCTCCTTTTAGGTATTAAGGATTTTTCCAACATTTTTTGTCCTGAAATATTCACTTTTACGTTTAGGCTTTAAATTTCTTCCAAAAGCTTTGTCGGCATTTCTCGTTCGGAATTTTGCATTTTATAGGAATTACTCGTATTTTCTGAAAATATCAGGTTTTATATTTATGAAATAACTTGGCCTACTTTAATATACATATTATTAACTAAAATGCACTTGTATGGCATAATACGTAATTAGACATAAACATAAATGCTTTCTACACTCATAGCCCCACAGTAGGATTTTCTTCTATGTCGTGGACGCCATGGACACACAAAGACGAATACACAAACACCAGGCCCAGAACAGGAACCTAAACTCATCATTCACATTTCTGTCTGACCGGGGATCGAACCCGGGACACACTGCGTGTCACACCGGTATGGAGACCGCTCCGCCACGCGGGTCTTCAAATATCTTATAAGTATTAAAAATGCGAAAGTTTGTGAGTGTGTGTGAGTGATTTCGTTGAAATTTGGCACACGAACGAATGCCGATTTGCTGATTTCTGGTGTAAAGGAAGGTAAGGGCGGTGTACTTATCCTAGGCATTCCAACTTAGTCCTCGGGGGTAGCAACGCATCTGTGACTAACCTCAAGTAAGACTAATCTTACCAGGGGTTGATTACAAATATCCATCGGTGGCAGTGGCATCTTACAATCAAACAGATTGCATGATCGTTTGCTACTTGAATATTATAAAACAAAACGTGGGATATATATATCTATATAGATATATATATCTATATAGATGTATATATGCGTTTACTACTTCTTTAACAGAAAAGAACATTACCCCGCACGACGACCCGCATGACCGAACGGTCACCATACCTGTCTGACGTGCAGTGGGTCCCGGATTCGATTCCTTGCCAGACAGAAACATGAATGATGAATTTAGATTTGTGTTCTGGGTCTGGGTGTTTGTGTATCTTTGTGTGTCCATAGCACCCACGACACAGGAGAAAATCCTAGTGTAGGGCTTTGAGTGTAGGAACCGTGTGCGTGTTTTAATGAATATACGGGAAACTGCATTGCATCGTAAAATATAACGAATTGATACAATTATACCGTCACTATAAATTGATACCCTTGCAAACTATATTCACGTTGAAAACATACCACTCGTGTATTGTACGCTTATAACTATTGAGTAAATTAAACTCCATCCATAACTATCTTGGAGGCAAAGTGAACTGAGAACAGTACTAATTGTACTGTAACGATTGCACGTACAGTGTACCTATACCTATAGCGACCAGACACATGTATATCGCATAGTGGGAATGAAAGAGGAAGAAGACAAAATAACGGCAATTTGAGTTATATTACTAAAACTACTCCTTATAGTCTGCTTGTAAGTATGTGTTTATGTTTCTATGTCAATTTATGTGGCACACGCTATAACTCAAAAAGTTTGATGCAAGTCTCAGTTTGCAAAGTAAATTAAATTATATGATTTTTAAAAACGGCGCCTGTAAATAGAAATAAAGGGGTAAAGGACGACTTTCTTGATATCATGAGAATATGGGTATCAAATGAAATCTACTAAATGTATTATTATTAAGTAGGTACATGTTTGTGGATGTTATACACTGATGTTAAGATATTAACGTAAACTCCTGGAAAGCGTTAAATTTAATAAATTATTATATCGACTGACAATTTTAGTTTTGGTAGTTGGGTTTTGGTTTTCATAATAATATTAATTAATAAATCCGTATAGCTATAAGTATTACTCAGTTTATTATAACGATACCATTTCTAATTTATGTTCTAAACTTTTCTTTCAGATAACTCATAAAAGGCGCTCCTGAAAACCGGGCAAGTATAATCGTAAACTAATATGTAGCTTCGATGTTCGACAACCTGCATGGCGGAGCGGTCACCATACCGGTCTGACACGCAGTGGGTCCGTGATTCGATCGCCGGCCAGACAGAAATGTGAATGACGAGTTTAGATCTCTGTTCTGGGTCTACGTGTTTGTGTATTCATCTTTATGTGTCCATGGCACCCACGACACAGGAGAAAATCCTACTGTGGGGCTATGAGTGTAAAAAGCGTGTATGTTTGTGTTTACTTTAAGTTTACTAGCGTAAGTGTCCATTTACATTCAAGCGGATAAAAAAGATTTTAAGTAACGGTCTTGTTTTAAAAGTGTAAAAATAATCTGAATTCATCCATTCGATCCCTTCGATTCGTCGTAAAAATAGTAGTCCATTGGCGCTAAGCCTATCACGAACGGATCTTCTATCGGATCAGGTACGAGCGGTATATCAAATGGTAACGAATCGCCAATGTTTCAAACGTCAGCTGTCCTGCACAGATGTGTTTTGTATGTAACGGATGAGATAGGACATAGAAAACATTTTGTAATATGGAAGTAGCAAACGTTCACCTGTTGGTGAGTGATTACTGCCGCCCATGGACATCTATAAGAAACTTCATATAGATGAGCAGGTTGTCTGAAGTCGATTACAGATGCGTTGGTACTTCCGAGGACTGAGATGTTGGCCTCTTATATTAGAGAGCCGGCAACCACGCCCTTTCAGCGAAACGCAAGAACTAATTCACGCTAGAAATAGGTGTGGCGGTGGTACTTTCCCGCTCGAACTGCACTAAATCTACCACCTTCAAAAATATTTATAAATGCGGCCCACTTACCACACTCTTTAGTGATCTAAAGAGTGTGGTAAGTGGGCCGTGTTCTGATGAACACGACAGGACGTAATACTATTGTTATCTGTGGTCGTGGTGCCTCTGTTTAAACCACCATGAGTTCTACCACCTTTAAAATTTAAAATTAAACGTCATGCGAGATGTTTATTTTCGTAATGGCTGAATAACGACGAGGATTTTGATAAAATTTTTCGAAATAATTCTAGATTTTCGTTTTATATATAATTTTACTTTAGTTTCAAAATATTATTTCTTTGTTACTACAACGTCGAAATCTTTAATATTAAAAACAACAATTAGGTACTAATTGGATGTAAATAATTAGGATCTTGAACATGAAACCTTCTATTTAACGTTATGAATAATGTATTTATGTTATATAGTTAATGTTTAGATATTTCTCTCACTTGAAACTAATTTAAGGTCTATCAGAGTTCTATAATTTTGATGATATGAAAAATTGCGTATTATACAATAATTCTTCCCGTAAAAAGGGTTACTTTCTGTGTTTGTGTTTAAAATGTGTTTAAAACAGTACAGTAGATACTACCTATTGTACTGTTTTAAACACTATCGCAATGTTACTAATTACTTTTCATCCTGTTATATTTCTTGAGAACTGTACTCTCTTAAATATATTAATAAATTCTGACGTGTAAATACAAAATTGTTATATTGTCCCAATTCAGTTCGTACCAACGAAATAATATCGTTAAACAAGCACTCGAAATACATTTGCAAACTACAAATTCGATGTTAATACACGAGTGAGTAACTCGTAAATTATAATGACATAGGTTCCCAAACTCGAGTGAAACGGAACATTCTGGATCGACATAGTTCTCTAACTGTATCAGTTTTGGGAGGCATTAAATTTGCGCATGGTCTAAGCGTGACATCCTTGGTTTGTGGTACAAGTTATTGTATCTAGCGGAATGTGTGAGTAATTCTAGTTGACGTCACGAAACGTATTGCAAAGGTCGCGGTGAGTTCCTAGTTCAATTTCCAGTCAAGCGACGTTTAAGTTTGGCTTCTACATCTAGTTAGTGTACATTTACTTATCCCTATTAAAATCGTAAATAGGACCTTTAGTGAATCATACATACATAATATAGCTTTTTCTTAATTTAGACTTACACCTTGAATACTTACGTGGTATTTATGTTAATAAAATTATAAATGCGAAAGCTTGTGAGGAATAATGTGTGTTTTTTATTCTTCCACACGAAAACTACTGATGGGAGTAACACGTAGGATACTTTTCACCATGTTAAATGACCTAAGCGGGCAAAGCCGCAGGAAAAAGCTTGTAAACTATAATTTACGTTATATTTTTTAAAAGATATGGACTTCTTTGTTTATATCTTCAAATACTCATAGAAGTTTACTAATCGCTTATAACTTGACCTGAACAACCCTCGATTAAATTAACAGTCTAGCACAATATGAATACACGTCGAATAGCAGGTACACACTACCCGCTTTTATATAAATTTTCGCTAGTCGCTCACAACTTAATTTGATAGAAGCTAGAAGATTAAAATTTCTATGTACATTGTTTCATAAAGCGAAGGGTTCAGGAGCATCTGTGCGCTGACAAGGGTCCGTTGGGTCAACGCTGACGGATTGGATCCCACCGTGGTACAACCCTATTGGAGCTTCGGTTTTTCTTAGGATAAGTAAGCTTATTGAGGTCAGGAAGTTTAAAGGGCTTTGGAACTTTGTGAAGCGTTAAATGTTTAAAAAACTGAACACATAGAGTCCCTGTTCTATATGAATATGCTTATAGATGGATAATGATGTATAGGGATAGATATACAGCCATGGGCGGCAGTAACCACTTATCATCAGGTGGACAGCATGTTCGATTACTATTTCAATCTTATAAAAATCTTATTTTTTATTACATTAGAGTATCAAACGTGCAGTTTATCTGATTCCTGCCTGGTAAAGTCTCTGCCTCCAGTCGTCTAAAACCCATTATTATCTCACTGCTGGGCTCGGGTCGTCTCTCAAGATGAGAGAAGGATTTAAGCCATAGTCAACCTCGCTGGCAGAGTACCGATTGCTAGACCTCACCATACTTATGGATACGGTCGACCACTGAAACTGCATCCAAACGTAGGCATTTTTTATATAGTATTATAACCAAAATCATTTCTTGACTGCAGTTGCGCTGCGGAGCAACTTTATACTATTCTTTTTCTCGTAATTTTTTACATTAAATAGTGCTTAGATTGAAGAACGCAATCCATCTGCTTATAAACGGCTACTGGCAAATAACAACAATCATGTATGCTCATTAGGACTAATATATAATGCCTCAAATACAGCACCACACTCTTGAACACAGCGCTTAACACTACCAAAAGACAGTAGGTATATCAATACCAGAAACCTAATCACGAAGGGTATCTTTTCGACAGTGAACGCCAATAGGCGTCGTAAACTCACAAATCCATTAGTTAATAGTGCCAGAATTCCAGCAACAAAACAATCCTAAACCCTCGTGGCGCTATTCGTGACAATTCACGAGCGATTTCATTCAACTGATTCAGAGCTGAATGACTTAAGCCGTGTTGGATAAATGGCGGTTGGCGCCATTGTTGTTCACAATGCGCTTTCAGTGGACTGGACCGGCTGGCTTTAACGCCCAACTTACAAGTGATTAAATAACAGACAACCCAGTTTTTATTTATGTAACTGGAGCAGCTATTGATTGTTCAGAATATGTTAAGGTCAGACACCAATAATGTATACCCCTTGCACTTAGCTCCCTTAGCTGAGCTGCTCCTAAGATCTTCTTAAGATAATTGATATGCCTATCCGGGGATTAAACATTTTCAATATTTATATAAATATATATGGTATGGTTTATTTACAAACAAAGACAATTCTAATGATATGTCAAATGTCACAATCCGTCAAGCTGATTGAGCTACAGCGCATGTCGAAGAAACATACATACATACATACTCTCGAAAAATACTAACCTCCTGATGCAGTATATGGCTACGAAATTATGCTGCAAAGTGTAGCGACAATTGCTGAAATGCGCTCAACGCATACACTTAAAGCGTCAAACAGATGTTTCATAGGACTAGGGTGACAGTAGTATTTTTTTTTTGTATAAAAAAATAAGTACCACTTTTAAGCATAAATTAAAAATAATGATTGTTTCCTTGCCATAACTTCAACTTAGTAACCAAAGGTTGGTAAGCAAATTCGCTGTATGAATAATCGCGCGCTTATCCGTCCCCCACCTAATTCAAATGAAATGTCACCCCAAAAATTAACAATGAGTCAAATAAAATTACCCTCTTATTATGACTACGTTACGACTTATGGGTATGAGCAAGGCATTCAAATTGCTAACAAAATCTCAATGGGGGGTACTGTTAATTTTTATAATCAAACCAAAGTTTGGACTTGAATGGGTTATATTTTAACTGTGATGCATCTGGTGTTCAATTTTCCAGTTTAAATGAGGACAAATATATATGTATTTTTATCTTCTGTTTCATGCAATATCAAGTGCTGGTTTATTCTAGTATGAAGGTGTCGTAATAAGAGACAATTTTATGAGGAATCCTAACTTAGTCTTCAGTAACAACTCATCTCCGATCTCTTGTAGAACTCAAATCTTCTCTGGAATTTATCAAAGATATATATGGACGGCAGTGGTCATTCAATTCCTTGGGTTGCGACATCATTTGTCTTAATTACGATAAAACTACTAAATTATTTCCAGAGGTTTCAGAACGATATTAGCCGTCAATACATCATTTACATTATTTCACACCAGATGGCTCTATTTCTTGTAATATAAAGGTAGTTAAATGAAGTCAGTATGATAATTATGGCGTATATACAAACATGTTTCTTAATACGATGGTATAAACAAATGAGCATGAAAACCATCTGTTTTCTTACCCGACTGCGTTCAAAAAAGGAGGGTAAAGTTCTTCGAGCGTATGTATGTTTGTTTGCATGTACGTCCTTTTCTCTGGCACGAGCCAGCCCAAACGGCTAGACGGATTGTGATTATGACATTTCATTAGAATCGTCTGTTTGCAGAGTGACATAGGCTATATATAATTATAAACAATAAATATCGTCTACGCATTCGAATATTACTAGTTTATTCACTGCTATCCATTAACTATCTAAATTTAAACAGAATCGGAGTCCTTACCTGACGTCCTTAGGCCTCTTTAGCTCTATGCTTTTTAAATGACGGATTAAAAGTTGTACAATAATTTCGTTGAAAGCTTTTACTCTGTAAGAACGGCTGAATAAACTCAGATGTTTACGAATATTGAGGAACATAAAAAAGTTTCTTTTACTGGCACCGGAAACTGTAATGAATCTCTGAAATGGCAGTTACAGTGATATTTATTCTGTCAGTCTCGTTTTATTAGAAATAAACATTTTAGTATACTTTTTAAACTTTTACCAAATGACCGCATAAACCGAATGGGTTTTGAATTTAATAGATAAATAAAGGAATTTAATTCCAGGCTATAGTAGAAAAATATTTAATATTATTTAGTTTTTCTGGAATTAAATACAGTAAGTAGCAGGCTATAGGGCTTTCCGTCGAAGATATCCATTACGTTCACCAACACAACCTTATGTGTAGCAGTATACATAAATAAATTCGTAAAAATAAATGTTTATTTCTCAGTGTCAGGTTTTTATAAAAGCAATGTTAATAATAAATGCAAAAGTTTGTGTGTTAGGCTGTTTGTCTGTATGTTACTCTTTCATTCAAAAAGTACTGATAGGATTTGGATAAAATTTAGTACACAGATAGTTTATAGCCTGGATTAATATGAAATATACTTTTTACTGTAGTATATTCTCGTAACCCTAGCGGGTGAAGCCCCGAATAAAGACTCGTAAAATTGAATATGTATTTCTCGTAATCAATTTTATCAACAACAACAATTAAACTAGTTACCACTGTTAAAATAGTGGAAACCACGTCAAAACGTGGAAAAACCCGCGTGATTCTAATTATATGTCATACGTCACAATCCGAAGAGCAGTTTGGACTGTAGCGCGTGCCAAAGAAATTTACACACATGTACGTTCGTAAAACATTACCTTCCTTCTGGCGCATTCGTGTAAAAAGAATGCAGATGTTTCATACACTCTTTACTTACTTACCTATACTTTTAAATCCGAATCAATCCATCACCCACCTACATATCTCCAACTAAGCTGAGAGTTAGAGCACATCCGCATCTCTCGTTAGTGCCGGGCACGGGGCGCAAAAACGCGGCGTTAATCCGAAAGCCCGCGAGGCTCCAACAGCTACGTTTACACCGAACGCCACTCACTCGAATATGCGTGGATAATGTTTTATTCTACGTTTTTTGTTCACACATTACTTTATTCATTTATGTGAGGTACGTAGCGCGGCATATTTTGTAAAAGAAAAAGAAGAATAAAAGATATGGGTCTTTTTTTGACATGCAATTTGCGGACGCGTACTTGATTCGCAGATAGACCACATGCATCCTATTATTTCAGGATTTTTTTCCTCTGTCATGCATGTAATATGCACACGGGTTGCGAAGACGGCGGTAAGTTAATTCACACGTCAGACTAACACGCGTGCAGACATAAACTGTAAGGCGTGACACGAAAAAAGACATTTGTCAACTAGACAATGTCCTTCGAAATTATATATTTATTTAAATATATATCACACCCAAATAAGTAGCCTACGATCGGATAACTATAAGATCATTCTAAGAATTAATAGACTAAGTTAGTACAGTTAAGCTGTTCATTAGGAAACGGAACGGTGGGGACAATCGCACCACTATCCTATACGAACGCCGCGGGGCGCAAACGGCTGTATACACGAAACACCACTCTCATGGAGTATCCTCTAACCCAAGCTACCCATAGTTGGCATTTTGTTTTAGATTTAGTCGATATCAAACAGACTCTTAATACAAATAAGAAATTTTTATGAAAACTGCATTAATCCAAGCAGCTATATATAAATTGCCTTACGAAATTATTTAGCGTAGTAGCCAGCGCGCACAGGCTAAATATCCTTTTAAGGAAAACCTACGCCCGGAGCACTCCGAACGGAATATTGCCGCTGCAGCAGAACACAATTCTACCACCGAACCCAGAAATATAACACATCAGTGTAGTCAAACGAAAGATCTACTTCAAGCCTGAAATATTCCCGGGAATGAACAGCAAATGTATTCTAAAACACATTCAGCGCTTATTAAATAAGCTATTCAGAAAAACCCACATGTAAAGTAGTAATATTGAAAGCGGGACCCCGCGGCTAACGACCCGATTCATACTCGTGTTTGTGTACACGTGAATGTGATTCAAACTTTCATGTATTTCGAGTCTATGATGTTAGTACTCAAGGGACTCTTTGTCGTCTCACCACAGAATGTGATGGGTGGATTAGGTCACAGGCCATCACATTAGACAATTATGATTTTTTTAACCAATGTCTCTGTTTGAATAAAGGTATATGTGGTGTGTATAAGAGGGGAGGTAGGGGGCTTAGCCCACTAAAATACACCAGAGAATATTTTTTTAATAGATTCAAGTCGCAATTGAGCATTAATCCACGATGATATGCGGTCACTGCCACCCATGGACCTCTATAAGCAACTTCATATAGAACAGGGGTTCTATATGAATTAACTTACAGAGGTCCATGGACGGCATATACGTTTATAACAAATACTAAAACTTTGCACGTTTGTTTTACCTGATGTGCTACAAAATAGAGTTTAATAACAATATTGTCTCATGCATGTAATAAGCACTAGTAACTACGGAAGAACCCTTTCAAATAACTCGCTATAACATTAATATAACATGTTGACTAAATTTCGCGATATTAAATTCCCGTAGCGTATAACAAAGCGGGCCGCATAAAGTAACAAGTTTACCAATAAATAATCCACTGACTAGACGTTTCAAGAAAACGCCGTCCTTACATCTTGGCTGTTTTAGACTAAGCGATTGAATGTCGACGACATTATGATGTAAAGTCGTCATAGATTCGTGACATGTCTTTCTTTTTATTTTTATGTATATATGCATTTTGAAAATAGTATAACTTATCGAAACCAACGTTAACTTTTAGTCCGTTAAATTAATTTTAAGTCTGAAGTTTTAGTGATTTAAAAGAAGCATTATTCGTTGATGATAAGTTGGAATTCGATCGTGATGGATAGTAAAGTCTATATATGATGTTAGAGCAAAGCAAAGCATTTTTATTTATAGTTATAACCTAATTATAATTTATAACTGAGTAATAATTTATAACTCTATTTTTAATGAGTTTAAAGCTATTAAACTCGTGGTGCATTTGTTTAAATATGCATGATTAATATAATGTATTGTTTGTTCTCAGTTGTGCACTGTTCTTCACAACTCTGCCACGCAACTTCAATATCACACTCGTAGGTAATTATCGTACAAATAACAATGGCCACTCACCTTTGTTATCATATCGCTTATGAGCGAACAAAGCGATATCGTCATTCAACCTAAAACCATTCTGATTCCGACTAATAATCCAAAATCTACACAAGATTAGCGCGGCGCGCGGTAACCGTCATAAATCCGTGTCGGATCGTGATCGTGTCGTATTTGAAAAGCGGATCCGAATGTTTTATGTTCGGGCCATCCGATAAAGCGTTTATGCTAATTCCCGTATACTTTATGTATTACGGATCGAGAATTTATTAGGCTATCTAGAAATTTCACCGCGGTATATGGAGATCCCAATCGCTGATATGTGGAAGGGATCGAATCTTTTATGTTTTCGGAATGCGTAAATTGAGTCACCTCGTTTAAATCTTTTAAGGTTTTTATTATGTTAACAAAGTTTTAACGATAGAATTTTAGAGTTAGACATACTAGTCTTTTTATATTTAAATGAAATAACAGAACAATTTTTGTCTTTAACATCACGAAAATACATCAATATCACGAAAATCGTTTAAGAAACGAAAGTTTAAGAAACATCGATTAAAAAAATCAAACCTACATTTAACAAAGTACCTACTTACCTATACCTGTACTACACTCTTTTTTATCAAATTAAAATAGCAAATGAGGATGTCTACCTGACAATAGGTGGTGACTACCGCCCAAGGACATCTGTAAGCAACTACATATAGAACAGGGGATCTATCCGAAGGCAGACACAGGTGCGTTGCTTGCCCCCGAGGACTGGGATGGCCGTCTCATATATAAGTGAACCGGCAACTACACCCATTCAACAAAACGTAATAACTGCTACACGGTAAAAATAGGTGTGGCGGTGATATTTCCCCCGTCGAACTACACTGGTTCTACCTGGAAAACATTTATCTATAAAGATTACTTTATTATAAACTTGTAAATGAATTATATAATAGTATTTATCAGTTAATTATCAACCTCAAACCCGAAATAATCCCGTTAAAATTGCAAGGGAAGCACATAGAGCTAATTCCGAGTTAGATTGTGTAATCCAGCTAGACGCGGGATGTGATTGCTTTGGAAGCGCTTAATTAAGCGTTATCACTGACGATATGCAGCGCTTGTTGTGGAATAAACAAGAATCGGATAACGCAGTTTCCTTTGATACAGCCCCAAATCTCTGGTTGAATCTCGTTTTATTGGATATTTAAATAATATGAACTACTAGGTGGTAGAACCAGCGCAGTTCGACCGGGGAGGTACCACCGCCAAACCTATTTCTAACGTGAAGCAGTTCTTCCGTTTTGCTGGAAGTGGCTGGAGATGTGGTTGCCGGTTAACTTATATATGAGGCGACCATCTCAGTCCCCGGGATTAGCAATGCATCTGTGATTGACTTCAGATAGAATGCCTTTTCTATATGAAGTCGCTTACAAATGTCCATGGGCGGCAGTAACCACTTACCATCAGGTAGACTGCAGACACGTTTACTACTTCAATCTGACAAAACAAATATCTTACTAATGTTATTAATCCGTATGTCTGATTGTTATTTTTTAAGCTAAACCTACTGGTCGAATTTTGCTGAAATTTGGCACACTGGCAGAACTTTGGCAGACTGATTATGACCAAGATTAACACATAATATACCGGATAGCCCTGACCAAAGCAGGTGGAGCCGCGGGAATGACCTAGTATATTATAAGACATGAGTGGACAAAATCGTAGTGTCGCATTTTTTCGATTTATGATTTATGAAGTCAAATCACTGAATGAAATCTGGCTAGTAGCTGGAAGTAGCTCACGAGCATGCAGTCTACTTCACGATTAGTGGTCACTGCCACCGGGGGACATCTGTTACTAGCTTCAGATAAAATCAAGTCTTACCTGACGTTGGCCGCAGATATTACCTCTGAGGACTTAGTTGGAACGCCTCAGATATGTAATTTTTTATCAGATTTAAGAAGCAAACAAGCATGCAGTCCACCTAATGGTAAGTGGACCGCCCATGGACATCTACAACTCCATACAGAACAGGGGTTCTATCTGAAGTCAATCAAAGATGCGTTGTTACTCCCGAAGACTGAAATGCTCGCCTCATATACAGGTAAGTGAGCCGGCAATCACACCCTTCCAACGAAACGCAAGAACTGCTTCACGCTAGAAATAGGTGTGTCTTACTACCTGTCAAAATGTATAAATGTATTGCCCTTGTCCTACCAAGACCACCACTATTTTGTATAAGCAACAGTATTTTTCCTGTTTACTTCAATCAGAATCTGCACCCAATAATCAGTTCAAGTAAAGACATTGCGATTAAAAATCAGAGCCTAGTAATTAAGCATTCGTTTCCTCTCACTGGATCGGAATGCCTGATGATAGGTCTTTGAGACACCATAATTACTGCAATAAGTCATTTTCTGCCCCGTTTGAATGATTGCAGTTTAGTACTGGACTACAAAAATTGATTATATGAGTCAATAGGTAAGCCCGCGTTCTTACCAACATTTAAAAAATGTATCATATGTTAAGATTTTTTTTAACTGTTGGTCTGTAATTTCTGTAATAATGGTCTGTATATTTTTTTTCAATGAAACAAACACTAAACGTTTAATCAAGATACGGACTATTTACGAGTATTATGATATATTTTTAAGAAGATTTCAATTAGATTCAGTAGTTTTGGTTAGATACGCTCTCAAGTGCACACACAAGCTGACAGAGAAAAGATCTAAAAATTATGGAACTTGGAAAACTATTTTATTTTTTAAAATATGTGTCATAAACAGAAAAGAGCAGTAGTACCTCCGCGGTCGGAGCATAGTCGTTCTACCACCACGTTAATACTCATAAAATATTTGTAAAGCATTATATACAGGTATGCAAGGCCTATATGAGTCTACAGTATTACATCATCAAAATAAAAAAAATATCTTTGCGGTCCCTAATAAAGTTAACGTATGAAGAGTTACCCTATACCTTGACTAATTGCTACCCATTATGAAATAAATCAGAATGTTCTCGAGTCACAAGCTATACAAAAACCACATCAGCCGTTGCTTAATTACTAAAACGCTTTTAAGCCTTAGTCACTCAACCTTGTGGGCCTAAGATGTAAAAACTGTAATGTAAATTTATTAGTAGCGATAAATCTCACGGAACTTGACAACTTTATGGGTTTCGATGAATTCGCATATTTCCTCGATGAGAACGCTGAGAATCGATTTGTTATAATAAGCTATTTGTATCTGCAGATTTTGAAAACATTCTGTTAAAAATTGAATTCCGAGATCCTAGCACTTTTAATTCTGTGGTATAACATACCGAAATCAATGTCTCACGTGGAATAAAGTACAATAATAAGTGCAATATTATGTTCATCAATATAATTACAAAGCATCTACCTACTGTAAGAAGTCATTATCACTATTTATTATTATTCTTTTAAAAATTTCAACCTATCAACATTTTGGATATAACGTTGCATTTCCAGAAATGGATAGTGTACTGCTTTACACTTTATTTGAACGAATTATATCTAAAAGCCTTTGTTATATGGCTTCTACTAAAATACAATTATACTTAAAATCAATAACACTAGGTGGTAGCACCAGAATTATTCGACCGGGGAGGTACCACCACCATACCTAAAAAGCAGTTCGAGCGTTTCGATGAAAGGGTGAGGTCAATGCAATGTATTATCCGAAATGTGGATGGGATGAAATTTATAAAATAACTAGCAGACCCGTGCCCACTTCGTTGGGCATTAAAAAAAATTGTTTTAATCACCTTACATAAAAATTGGCAGATTTTCATATAAACTTTCATCCCCTATTAAACCCGTTAAGGGTTGTTTATCCAAAAACAGTGATATAAATTTTGATTTT
>DWNE01003359.1:0-16847 GCA_018249875.1 Cecropterus toxeus | reverse complement strand
CCGCCCCTCCCGCGCGTCTCCGTTTTTCTTAAATTTACAGAATGATTTACTTAAAGAATCGTCAAGATGACATGTCTTGAGGTTGGGTTGTCTGTGGTGCCGAAGAACGTGGACATACATACAAACAAATATACATACACACATACATACATACGCTCGAAAAACATTACCCTCATTCTGCTGCAGTCGGATAATAAAACTTAAAAAAATATACCGTGGAAGTGTTTCAGGATGTATGGAAATAAAACAAAATATTAAATCTTGCATGGTAGGTATTTACTTATGAAACGAAAATTGGTCACTATTCTAGTTTTGTAACTCTAATAATTATTTACAATACTTAGCTTAATCATAAAACTTATACATATCAGCCTTTCGGTTTTATAATTTTATTTACACAATAGAATTGGAAAAATGGATTTAGGACCTGATTTTTATCACGCGGGTTTTGTGGACCATAACTGTAGCCAGTTACATAGTTTTTATGAAACTATAGAATTCGAATGGCGCGTGTTGTCTTACATGATAAGAAAAATATCTATATATAATTATTTGACATGTAAGCGTAAGTAGTTAATTGATTTTCAAATTGTGAGCGTATTTTGCCAAACAAGCCTCATGTTTAGTCATCAAGGCAAGATACTGGAACTAGCTTTTATTGCTAGGTAAGAACAAATTGATAAAAAGAAGATATCATTCAAACTTAAAAAGACAAACCATTTCAGTTTTTGCCGAATCTTCGCAGTTGAGGTCGTGTTTCGATCCGGTGGTAGTGTAAGAAGAAAATATTGTAACATAATTCATAAGTAACCCCGTAGGCCTATGCAGAATAAAGACATTTCATTTCATATAAACCCACGCGACAATAAAAAGGCCCAAATACAATGTTTTAGTTCAATACGTTCCTGGGGTTTTGTTCTGTTACGTCCTGGAGTCGGATGGTTATTTCAGTGAGCGCCATGTTGGGAAGGATAAAGTCCTCGATGCTCGCGGCTGTGGTTGAGGGACGGTCGAAGGGGAAGCCCATAGCACGCTTGTCGGGGTACTTCTTGTCCCTGAGGCCACAGAAGCTGGACGCTTCAACGCATGAAGGCGGCGTGCCAGCAGGTTGTTCAATCTAGACAAATAGAGTTAGAAGAAAGAAATTTAAATTTTGCCACTAAATTAAATTATGTTGTGAATTAATTGATAACTGATAAAAAACTGTCTGTCTGTTTGCAAGGTGGTGTAGTTCAACCGGGGAGGTAAAGCCGCCACACCTATTTCTAGCGTGAAGCAGTGTGGTTGTCGGCTAACTTATTTATTAGGCGACCATTTTAGTCCTCGGGAGTAGCATCTGTGATCGACTTTATATAGAACCCCTGTTCTATACAATTCAGTTACAAATAACCGGCGCCTGTAAGCTATTTTAATATTATATACAATGACGACCTGCGTGGCGGAGCGGTCACCATGCCTGTCTGACACGCAGAGGGTCCCGGGTTCGATACCCGGCCAGACGGAATTGTGAATGAAGAGTTTAGATTTCTGTTCTGGGTCTGTTTGTTTGTGTATTCGTCATTTTCTGTCCATAGCATCCACGACGCAGGAGAAAATCCTACTGTGGGGCTACGAGTGTAGAAAGTGTTTATGTTACACTAACCTTATCCATTTCGTAATTGGAGAGCATGACTAAGAGCTGGTACGGAGCTCCGACCTCGGTGCCGCGGGGCACCAGCATGTGTTGCGGCCAGCCGCAGCCGCAGAAGTTGTAGGCCTCGGAGGGCCGCTCACCGCCGCCCTCGCGCAAGTTACGGAACGTTTGCTCGAATGGGATCGTCAGCTCAGATTGGTCCGATGTTCGGGTTATTGTGTTCTCTCCAGCGCTCACTGTGGAACATAAAAATGAATGTATACTTTGTGTATTAATTTTGGTTTTTTACTCATTTATCTCAACTGTCTCGTTTTCTATGAGATTTGTGCTGTTTGTATTCATTATAAGTATTGTAGAAGATTTTTTTTACAATTTTTGTATGTACCGTTTTCGAAATATAGGGCAGAGCGCGCGCGGAATTGTACGTAGGCGGTAGTGGACCACAAAAGGCTGATGGATGAATGTGTATCTAGAACCTGATTGTCTCCCTGGATCATCGGCTAGTATTTATCTTTAAAGTATGAGTAGCATAATGCAAAACTTACATGGCACGACGAATCGGTCCATCTCAATGAACATCTTGCGATGGTCGGAGAATATCCACGGCAGCCTGCGCTCGTCGAACTTGGGCGCGATGAAGATACGCACAGTAGCGCGACGCGCACTACCCGTGTTTCTCACCTTGATGCTGCAAGTAAATTTTATCTTTACTTCGCTGCAGTAGAATTAACGACCTATATACCCACGTGGCGCAGCGGTCACCATGCCGGTTTGACGCGCAGTGGGATCCGGGTTCGATCCCCGATCAGGCAGACATCTGAATGATGAATTTACGACAATACAAAGGAGAAAATCCTATAGTGGGGCTATGAGTGCAGAAAGCGTTATATAATATCACTAATTAAGGTTTTCTTATTTGTATCTAAAAAAAGAGTTCCGTGCCATTACCGTGGTCGCATGCTCTCGTAAACTCTGGAAAATACGGTGAGCGCTAACGCACATTTCGCGGTATTTGTAGTGATCACAAATATCAATGGACATGAAAGCACTGGCTAGTTGCCATCAGGCGGACTTTTATGTCGTTTGTTACTTCTATATTGAAAGAAATTTTACTTGTTTTGTGTATAGGTGTAATGTACTGGTTGCCGGCTCACTTTCATATGAAGCAATCATTGCAAGAGCTAACGCATCTGTGATCGACATCAGATTAAACTCTTGTTCTATATGACGTTGCTTATCGATGTCCATGGCCGGCAGTAACCACTTCGTTAGGTGGACTGCTCGTTTGCTATTTCAATCACATAAATGTATAGAGCTACGATGTGCTTGTATCCAAGCCGTCTGAGTTGCAGTGTTATGCACTTTGATTGACTACACCAAGGTTACTTCACAGTACGTCGTTCGAGCGTTGCCTTACAACAAGTTAATTTATTAATAGATGCGTGATTTTTAAAAGTCAAAGGTGCAATTTAAAGGCGCATATGAGCGTAGTGGAATCTTTTGGCACGTGCTTATTCGCATCTAGATATCTAGATTTAGTGCTGATCTAATCATAAATAATTAAAATTTAATATGACATAATGGAAATAAATATAACGTAACATTTAGGTATCTGTTTTTCAATTCAATGCGATATTATAAAAATATTTTCAAGTAGTATTGTGGAATTATTTTTTATATAAAGTTATTAAGGGGTATCCACACTACCCGATTTAATTATCTGATTAGATTGTCGACTAAATGAACAATTTTAAATTGGTCTATCCACAACATGCAATTTTATTACTGTTATAATCAAATTCTATGTTCTGTTTTATGTTAGTTTATAGTTGACATTGAGTGTCAGTGACCACCTAACATTAGGTAGACTACATGCACCTTTGCCATTCTAATTTAATTAAAAAAGTATACTGACTCGTAATTGAAGGGTCGGTGGTTCAGATGCGTGAAGCGCACGTACACCGGACCGCGGTTCGAGAAGTCGAGGCCTCGGGACATGTCGATGTCGCTCTGCATCCAGAACGTGTTGAGCACGTTGTTCTCGCCCGTCGAGCTAACGATCGTCGCCGACGTGATGGTTACACCGGGGTTCTCAAGCTGCAAGGATCACGAAGTTTGTTTAAAATGAGGGCCGTATGAGTGATAGCTAATAACAAAATTTATTGTACATTATGTCTTTGTCGTTTGGCAACGGCCCACTCCAGATGATGTAGGGGACGTTCATTAATTGCGTTACGTTCATAAATCCCATCCAATCATTGCTAGGATTGACCATGTGGCGGCTTTCTGTAACTCCGCAAAGATGGCGCCACTTTAACGTCTTAAGTATAGTTTATTTATCGTTGTAGCAACTGGCAATCGAAGTTGATTGTTAGATTCTACCGTCAATTGACATTAATGATTGATGATCAACCGAGTGGTTTGTAAGTGCTACCTACCTCAGACATCACGTAGGGGCGCACGTGTGCGGACTCTTTATGGCGATGGAACAGGTCGTCAATGAAGGCGTGCCAGAGGTAGAATATCGGGTCGCGCATGTTTGTTGCCTCGTCCGCCATGACGGAGAAAGATTCCTGTCGAACAAAAACTTACGGTCAAGAGATATTAAGTAATATTTTAATAATAGATTAGGAATATTCTTATGAAAAATCGATAATCATTCCATTTTCCATTTAATTACAGTGTCCATGATTAATAATAATTATAATTATATCATTTAACGGAGTTATACAATATTATAAAATTACGTAATTATTATGTGAATAATTTATGTATGTGAATTTATAGTAAATTTTCACTTCCTATTTGACTTATTACAAACAGCGATATGCTAATTAAGTCAAGTAGGAAGTGAATCATTGGTAAGTTTGGTAATAGAAACTAGTTAAAATATAATAGTGGGATATCAATTTTCGAATAGCCACTCACAAACAAAAGTGTTGTGAGATAGTAAGATATCAATGTAGGAATGGCTATTTACAATAACGTATTCTTGAATAGTGCGTTATCTGTTAGAATAGCCTTTTACAAATACGAGTTCTTGTAAGATAGTGGAATATCAATATTGAAAACGCTACCCACAAACACTAATTCTGGTGGACTAGTAGCAAATCAATCATACAAGGGCTACTTAAAAGGTAACGATTGCATGTTGCGATAGGCCAATTTAAAATTGATAATTTAATCGAGAATCTAATCGGTTAATTAAGTCGGGTAGTGTGGACACTCCTTAATAACTTTATATAAAAAAAATCCACAATACTACTTGAAAATATTTGTATGATACCACATTGGATTGAATTTGTAAGTGATTAAACAGAAAATGTTATTTACCAGATAACGATGTTCAGGGTCATGCATGTAGCCCGCGAAGCTGTGTCCGTTGTTGTGCATGTTCCCGTACAGCTCTCTGTTGGGAGACAGGATGCTGGACTCTATGATATTGCCCAGAGTGTCGATGTCCAGTGGCTGAGTGGTGCCGTCCGCCTGCAAGAAATGTGTATTTTACTGGATCTTACTCTTGTCAGTGACGTAGCTTGGTTTATAAGGTTTATAAGGCTCGAGGAGGAGTGGGATTAAAAAAATTCAACATCCCCCAAGGTAACTTGGGGAAAATGAGGGTAAAATCACAATAAAATATATATTTTGTTGATTTATGCTAAACTGTGTTTTAGTGTAACTCATCCTTTTAACGACATTTGATTTTTAGTACTAATACGAACATTTAAATTCTGATTGCTTTTATAGGAAAGAAGTAGCGACGCCGCAGAATTAGCACAAGTAATTTAGAGCTTATCTAGTAAATTTCTCGGATAAGTCAGCAACACTTAATACTTATGTTATTAGACATAACTTTTTAGGTGATATATTTAATAACTTACCCGCTGAACTATTCCAGTCGCAATAACTTCTTCGATGTTTGTTCTCCACTCCTCCATCTTTGAGATGGGGATGACGAGGCCATCCGCGGGACGGTTGAGGTCGTACCAGCGCATGTTGGCTTGCCGTGGGGGCCAACCGCGAGCGGAGGTCAAGCTGTCCAACTTCGGGAAGTACGCCTCAGGTACAGGCTCCCTGAAGTTGCTGAACTTCCTCACTCTAGCTAACGCGTTGTTGAGACGCTCGCAGTTGTACCTGGTTAATTACAATATAAATTAACCTTCATAAATATATTTTATAGTATCTATTCGTCGTAGCCTCAGAATATGATAAAGCAATATGAATATTCAACCCCATTTCAATTCAAAGATAGGTTTCCTAAATAACAATAGATAACTTTAAATATCTGTCCAGTATTAAAACTAAGGTTGGCACCAGAGTATAACCATATAATAATCACGGAGGTAGTAGAACTCTTTATGATACGGAGGAACCACGTGAATTTCTGCCTAAGAAAACTAGTTTTGAGCTCTGCTGCTTTCTGGTTTATAGATTCATATTAAGATTTAGTATACCAGTAAAATCGTAAAAACTTTAAAGATAAAAACCCGACTGCTTAAAACGAAAGTTTTGTTCATAATGATATATTTAAATTAACGCTTATATGAGTTTTTGTGAAAAAAGTTAAGTAAGGGTATTATAACATATTTTTCAATGGTCTATTTACTAGCTTTCATTTGATACCCATATTGCCGTGATAATAAAAAAGGTCGTTCTCCCTCCGTTTTCCCCTTATTTCCAGGCCCATTTTTGAATTTATATAGCCTATGGCTCTTTGCAAACTGAGACGCTTGTAAGAATATGCCATCGTACGTCACAATCCGTCAAGCCATTTTGGCTGTAGCGCATGCCAAAGAAATGGACATACACACAAACAAACAAACATACATACATATGCTCGAAAACATTACCTTCCTTGTAACGCAGTCTGGTAAAAAATGACAAAAATCTAAGTTTTTCATTCCCATATTCGTCAGGCAGGTGACTGGCAGATGACCCGGAACCCACTGCATGTAAGATAGTATCGTGAACGAGCCGCCACGTGGATTATCAATTTGCTACATCAACAGTATAGAAGATAAAAGAGAATTTCTGATAATTACCGCGCAATAACTTGTTGATGCATGTAAAAGAAGAGTTCGCCGCGGCGGTCTTTGTCCACGATGGCTCTGATGGTGGAGGAGAACGGGTACACGAGATGCCAGTGCCAATGGTGCAAGTTAATGCCAAGATCCTCGCGCCAGTACGCCAGACGGTGCTCAACATCCAAGTCAGTCGCTGTGTAATCTCTTGGGATTATGATGGGAATGCGCTAAAAAATAAAATTTATGCAATAAAATTGCGTGCGGTATTGTCGTTCTTGATAGCACCGCTTTTGTTCTTCTCATAGGAGGCTAAGAGTCAAATCTAGAAGATAAGTAACAGTATCTTTCTGTATAACATCGACATTCATTGCGGTTACTGACGCTAGTCATAAAGCCCAAAAAGGCCCCATTATTTGTTCAAAATTGGACCCTTAGAGGCTGATGGATGGAATACAATTACATTCGTTTAATCTGTAAATACGACCCAGTCTATCCCTTTATATGAGGTTTTAATTAAATTAAATTTAAGAGATTTTGTTTAAGTATAAGTAAATAGTTATTAAATAATATAATTATGTATAAAGTGATGTATGTGTATTCATTTTAAGTGTACGTCATTAAATATGTGACGGCCTTTAGAGTCTGGTTTTTATACACGTATATATGTGAATATTTATATGCAAATGTAGTTCCTCATAGATCCCGACATCGGGTATGCTAAGCTAGGACAATATAATTACCGGAGCTCCCTGGGCGGCCACAGCAGCAGACTCACGGGCTTGAGCGAACACCTTGGAGTCCATAAACTTGGAAGGGAATGTTTCAGCGAAGTTGGTAACCGGGACATTTCGGGTGTCACGTCTAAAAAAAAATACGGTTAAAAATATACGCGTGCGAATTGAGTACTCCCATCATTAAATAGAGAAACAAACATAAATTATATAGTAAATGAAACTCAGCAAATTGAGCCAATTCTATTGATGTGCCATATGTCACAAGTCGTCAAGCCATTTGGGCTGTTGCGCGTGCTAAAGAAATTGACATATTTACGTACATTCAAACATATAGACACACACAATGCTCTCCTAACATAGTCAGTTAATAAATTGGCCAAATGGGAATCGAAATCGTTCACGTAATGTCCAAACCACCAAACTTTTAAAAGCATTTCGTCTGGTGGGGACGACATCTTGACTTAGCTTCGCCTCCCCTCTTTTCGGATTGGTTGTATACATTTTATTTATCAATACCGAGAAGTTCTACCATAAATTTCTACTGCAAGAAATGATAAACTCAGTTAAATTGTCACAAAAACCCCGTTTAAATATTACAATTATATCTCAATTATTCATACTACTGAATTTGAACTTCATTATTGTTGTAAACAAAACATTTGTGTGACCACATTTAAGTTTTCCTGTCCTGTCTTGAGGTATAGTATTGCGGAAAATAAACTAGGAATATTGCCGTATAGGTGGTTTACCTAATAATTAGGATTCTAAATTAAGACATGTTATTGTTTTACGAGGAAAAACAGATTTTATGAGGATACTCTATGCAAAATTATGTATATTGTATATTAGCGTTTCACTTAACAATTATAATTAAGTCTGTGGGAAAAACTAGAAATCCGTCGTACCAAATTTTGAATAGTTTTATGGTTTTTTAATGTGGTAACATTCTCAAAATTTCCCATATTTAGTTACAAATATTTGGTGCGTGGTCGAAATTGAATTCGACGCCACTGGTTTAGGAATCTAAGTCAGCGAAAAAAAAGTTGCCAACACAACATTAGAATAGACCTACCTTCTGCCCGATAAAAATGGTACATTCCTGGTCGAGCCATGCCTGTGCTGCCATCTTGACGACCCACGAGGCAGAGAGGTCACTATACCGGTCTGATACGTTGTGGGTCCCGGGTTTGCTCCCGGCCAGACAGAAATGTGAATTTCTGTAGTATATTTATGTAGTAATGTAGATTTCTGTTCTGGGTCTGGGTGTTTGTGTATTCGTCTTTGTGTGTCCATAGCAATCACAACACAGGAGAAAATCCTGCTGTGGGGCTATGAGTGTAGAATTTTTTTTGAAGTGAAACTTCTTTAGGCGCATGAGGGTAAAATTTTTACAGATGAAACGTCACGCCGGTATGCAACGGAAGTGTCGGAAAAGAGAGAGAGAGTGATCGAGACCGATTGAGAGAGAGTAAGACAGGGCGAGCGTAGCATGAGCAACTAGCCGTGGAGTAAGAGTAGGGAGCAAGCGAGTGAGAACGTAGTTCGCCAAAGAAGTTTCACTTCTGACATGTGTACTTTGTACGCACGCATGGTTTTTTTTATATTTCATGTTATTGTTTCAATTTAATCCAATAATTTACACACCTGTGCATCAGCGACACGGAGTAACAGTAATTGAAGAGTTGAGGATTCAGATTCACTCTGGAGAACACACACGTAGACAGGAACTGCTGAAGATCGTTTTCAGGCACCCCTAAAATTATGTTTGGCTTGCATTAATACTTGTTCATAAATTGGTGACACTTTTGTTATGAAGATAATTCCGTTTTTACCCGACTGCGTCAGAAGAAGTGTAATGATTTTCGATCGTATGTATGTATGTATATATGTTTATTTGTACGTATGTCTATTTCTTTTGTCCGCGCTACAGCCCAAACGGCTTGACGGATCGTGACGTATGATATGTCTTTAGAATGGGCTCAGTTTGCATAGTGGCATACGCTAAAAATGGCGCCTGAAAATACAAAACTTTCGTTTGAAGCAGTCGAGTTTTTTATTTAATGTTTTTAACGATGTTACTAGTTAATGAGTGTAATAACGTAAGGTTATTGTCTCCATTTTTACTCATCCACCCTCCTTGGTAAGATGTTATGAGATTTTTCTCTACATTTTTAAAGGGTTCTTCACCTTTTACTATTTTAGTCATAAAATATTTAATTATTGTCTCTTACTGTATTTGTATAGTCAATAAAACATAAGGAATTAGTTTATCCTCTATTACTAACACTTATACGTTATTGAGGTTATTTTACCTTAGTAATGATTATCACTAATTGGTACAATAGAAACATTAAAATAAATTCACAAACGGCCAGACATACAGTAGCTACGGAGGGTGGAATAAATTATAACAATGTTTGTCCGACCGAAAATCTTAACCGAACTCTGCATGACAACATTATAGTTTTAAACCTGATTGGATACAACACACAACCATCATACATATATGTTCAACCTATTTACTTTGTCTATTTGTGACCTGGATTCAGATAGCCAGGACCGGTCGGAGTGGCGCCGAGGCCTATGTCCAGCAGTGGACTCTCAAAGGCTGATAGATAGATAGATAGAATCCTAGGCAAGATTACAATCCTACTTCAAACCAAAACACGGTAGTCTTAACACTGATATTGTTAGGTACCACTATAATTATAATCGTATTTTGCACACACTTTTCGCCAGGTGGTAGAACCAATGTAGTTCGACCGGGGAAGTACCATCGCTACACATATTTCTAGCGTCAAGCAGTTTTTGCGTTGCAATGAAAGGGTGTGGTTGCCGGCTTACTTATATGTGTAGAGGCGACCATGTTAGTCCTCGAAAGTAGCAACGCATCTATGACCGACTTCAGATGGGGTCCCTCTTCTGTATGTAGTTACTTACAGATGTCCATGGGCGGAAGTAACTACTTACCATCAGGTGGACTGCAGGCTCATCTGTTACTTCATTCTTATAAAAAACGCTCGCACGCACACAGACACATTAATATAAGCAAGAAAATAGTACGATTAAATTTATTTTTTTGTAATACCTTATATAAAGGAAGAGCGTGGCATTCTGGCACAAGTAGTTTTTATGATGTAATTGATTTTCCAGAAATAAACTATTTTATTTTCAATTCTATAGTCTTACCCATCATAACATTTATGACTTCATCAGCCATTTCTTGGTGAGTAGGCAGGAATATGGAGAAGTCAGCGTCTACCGGTAGCTGGCTAGCTTTCGGAAACCTTGGCACCTGTTTGAGATTCTGCAGAGGAATGGTTCTGGAGGCATTTTCACCGAAACGGTTATTTATTTCAATGCCGATGTTTTGGTAGTCCTTAGGCTGTAAAAAAATAGTGTTTGATTAATTAAAATCAGCTGTAATAGAGCTGTTGACGGAGAATTTAGCGCAGCGTTGGTCTTCTTCGGTGAAACCGCGGTGATAAAAAAGGAGATCAGCAATCGAGCCAGAGCGTCAGAAGTCAGGTCGCGTTTATATATGGAGATGCCGAGTAATTCCATTCATAATCGTAATTGAAAACTGTAAATTTATGGTGATACTGACATTAAAAATTTCAAAGAAATGGACGTCGATTTGAAGTGAAAGCTTCTTTAGGCGCGTTGAGCATTTTTTGAGATGGAAAAAAACCTTCAAACTTCTGACACCATCACCGTGAGCGACACCTCTGTAATTTTATTTTGTAAGTATCTACTATATAGGTATATTAGCCCCGTTAACATGAGTTTGGCATGTCTGTTGAGTTTGGCTTGAAATATATTGATAAAATTTAACTATTGTATATGAAATATATCATCACATAATTTTCAATATGTTTAATAGAGCCACTGCTGTTAATATATATCTTTTTTATATATTCTATTCATTTATATCATTTTTTTGCTATGACCTTTTATTAATTTTTTTTTTTATAAATTGTTCAAGTTTTCTTTTAGCATTTCCGGAGTGTCACAGTTTTTTTTTGTCAATTTCATGTGAACTATTTTTATACAGATACAGATTTTACAACTTACCAAGAACTCTTCGGTCAGCAGAAACAGTGCGTTTTCGTCGCCCTTTCCCATAAGCATGGTTTCGCCCGGGCGATCGAGGAGGAGTTGCAGGTCTTTAGCAGTATCTCCCATGATGGAATTTTAATAAATAGAAAATTTAAAAAAAGAAGAATTACTCACTTCACTAAGTTGTGAAGTGGAATGAGTGTTTAGTGGCTAGTAGGGTGTTTTTATATCTGTTTTCGTAAGGCTAAATTCACACTAACGTCCAGGTTCCGATTGCCTATGTTTGATCTAATTTTAATATATGTATACTGCCAGTCAGAAGCGCAAAAGTAAATACATATATCATAAAACATTTTTTTATTTTTATGATTTCGGATAGTTTAAGAAATTAGTTTGAGAATGAAGAAACAGAGGACATTGAAATAAAACGAGGCGTACGTCAAGGATGCATTTTATCACCAATGCTTTTTAATTTGTATTCTGAAGCTATAATAACGGAAGCTTTTGAAGACTTAGATGTTGGAGTAAAAGTCAACGGAGTAGCTATTAATAACTTAAGATACGCCGACGACACAATACTTATTGGATCGAGTGAAGAAGAACTACAACAAATTGTAAACAGAGTATATGAAAGTAGTATTAAGGCTGGATTGACTATGAATGTCGCTAAAACAAAATATATGGTAATTAGTGATAATAAGAATTTAACACCATGTATAAAAATGGGAAACGTACCCATAGAACGAGTGCAAAAATATAAATACCTCGGCACGTGGCTGACTGAAGAATGGGAAAGTAATACTGAAGTCAAATCCCGCATAGAAGTCGCACGAAACAGTTTCAATGCCATGCGCAAAGTTCTTTGTAACCGAAACTTAAGCATTAACCTTCGCACTCGTTTGGTATATTGTTACATATGGCCAATACTTCTATATGGATGTGAGTCGTGGACTCTGAAAGAAGATCTGAAGAAACGTATAGAGGCTTTTGAGATGTGGCTATACAGACGTATACTGGGTATTAGTTGGACTCAAAAAATCACTAATGAAGAAATTCTGAGACGAGTGCAAAAAGACCGAAATCTACTTAGAACCATCAAGAGAAGAAAAATTTCATACCTAGGTCATATCATCCGCAACAACCGATATAGACTTCTCCAAACGATATTGATGGGAAAAATTCTAGGTAAAAGGAAAGTCGGAAGGAGACGTAAATCTTGGCTCCGAAACATCCGTGAGTGGACAGGAATCGCGAGTGCCGCCAAACTGTTTAGCCTCGCGAGAGATAAAAAGGCTTTTGCTGAACTGACTGCCAACCTTCAATAATTGGAGTGGCACAAGAAGAAGAAGAAGAAGGTTTGATTGTCTGTATGTTCTTTGGCACGCGCTACAGCCTAAACGGCTTAACGGACTTTGACTGACATATCATTAGAATCGTCTCAGTTTGTATAATGACATAGGCTATATAATTTTTAAAAATAGAGTAAAAAGAGGGGGAGGGATGTTTTTTTTACAATTACGACAATATGGGTATTAAATGAACGCTAGTGAATAAAAGAATCATTATATGAACAAAAATTTCGTTTTAAGCAGTCGGGTTTTTTGTTTTAATGTTTTTAACGTTGTTACTAGTTTGTTGTATATACGCAGAATTTTCATCGCTAGGATTCAGCGCCAGGGTTTTAAGGTACCTATCACTCGGATAACGCCTGTTATTCAATGATCATAATCACGACCGAGCACCGAACACGTTCTCCGACGCACTGAGGTGTCGTCATTACTTAAGTCCCTAAACATATACCAGTGTAAGCTTATACGCCAGACACATTAGTCTCAGCAACCAATATGTTACCCGCCCTTTTTTGCCCCCAAGGTCTTTCCATAACACCCTTTTCTGAAAGTTGACACTCTAGTTCCATTATTGTACACGTTAAGGGTCCCGAACCGCATTCATAAATCAACATACGCCATATGTTTTCGATACATATTTTCACTTTTATTAAAAGTCACGATATGACCGTTTTTGTCATAGATAGTGGCTCTTTCAAATAATGTATTTCGTTGATTCCATTTCGAAATGATTTACGGCTGTCTACATTGCCTGTATTGGGTTACTGGCTCCATTTTTTGGGTGTAATGATACCCATGACGTGGGAAGTTCTGGTACGGTGATATTCATGTAGATATAATAGCATCTAGTAATGGGTATATAATCTACGGAAGAACATTTGTAAATGTATATTGCGAAGATTATCCGAACTCTCAATTCGTCAAAACCTTCCAAATTGCGAAACAATAGCCTATCACTGATTATTTCCATGTTTATTCAACTTTAGTACATTTCCCTCACTGTGGTGACAAATTACTAATATGCATATATCGTTAAAATATATAAACAATTAAATTAATTTATGATAAGATCTATGGTGGCATTGACAATATTTTCTAACACTACCATCAGATTGAAACAAGACTCCAACCACGGTACGTAGTATCTATACTTTTACTGTGCCTCAACTGAGTCTATCTGTTGTCTTATTTCTTAGTACAATCAAGGTTAGGTTTTTTTCTTAACAAATAGTTAAGAAAAAATGTTATAATGCTGTTTTAACACGAAGAATAAAAGCTACCTCTAATGTATTGTTTTAAACGAGAAATATAATAGAAAACAAGATGATTGGTTTGTTTGATACTACTCCCTAGTTAACGTATAAAGGCAGTTACAAACAGAAGAGCAGCTTGTGGAAACTGGGTTTCTAGGTTCCGTTTTAATTAATTTTCTTCGTAGTTTTCTTCATGAACGACCGAAAACACACGCTGTGGGTCTTAGTATGTTTTTTTATAATTTACTGAAGTTAATTACTACTGTTATTTTAAATTAAAGTTTACAGTTTACAAAAAACTAGCAGTAGTTATAATAGCGCTTCTTTGAATGAATAATCGCACAATTCAAAATTCATCAAGTTTTACCCGACTACGCCAGAAAGAGGGTAATGTTTTACGGGCGTATGTATGTATGTTCGTATTTTTGTTTGTACGTATTGTTTCTTTGACACGCGCCGCAGTCCAAGTACCTTGGCTTGACGGATTGTGACGTATGACATAACATTAGAATCGTCTCGGTTTGGAAAGTGACATTGGCTATATTATTAAAAAAAATACTGGTTGTCGGCAAAGTCGGTTTAAGGGTCTAAGGGTGTGAAACTTAAGTAATTATAAGCTTTTTAGAAGACCGACAACTTATCCAATCTTATCTTTCAATTCTTATATATCTTATCTTAATATTCCAGATATCAAGTTAAATAGCGACTAACAGATTGTTAGACGGATGGAAATTAACAATACAAACTATTTAATATTCGAAATAATTAATTAATAACGGGTAATAATATATAAATTCGATTTAGATCTACAAGAGCTTGATTTATTAACTATTCCATTAATGACATTGTACCTGCCTGCTCCGCTCATTAATGGCATTGTACCATTATAATATAATTGTCCCGCCATAATTCACCGGAGGCGCTCATTTCTCACCGGGTAATCTAATGTACCACTCACGTAATTACTTTTATAACTAAGGTACACATCCAATTACAAACTAGCTTGGTCTAATTATAAAGTTTTACAAGAAATTTGGGTATGTGAATACCACGTATATGGCATATATACAATGGAAATTTCACGTTTAAAGTAAGACAAACAGAACTTAGATGCCTCTATGATTGTTTAATATGTGTATATTTATTTTGTCAATAATTCATCACAAAATGTTTTAAATAACATATTTTTTGTTTTACTGTATAAAGTAAACAGGATATTTATATGAAGCGATTATCTTAGTGTTCGGAAGTAACAAGGTAACAACACATCTGTGATAATCTTCAAAGAGAACCTCTGTTCTAAATGAAGTTACTTACTCCATGGGCGGTAGTCCACTTATCTACCATCAGTTGAACTGCATGGCTGCTTACTACTTCAAACCAAAAATTGAATCAATGAAGTAAACTGATAATATTTTACACTTTTTTTAAGACAGAAGACTCGTATTCTTTAAAATGAGTAGTTTCCATAATATAAAGACATATTAAAACAGGAGTCAAAGATTGTTCTAAAAAAAGAACTCTCGATTATATCAACAGGTCGTGTCGTCGCTAAGCAAATCCCATTAAGACTATAGTAGTACAAAAACAATACGGTACAAAAACAAAACAATACTTACATCTATAAAGGAAGCATTAATGTAATCCGAGTCGGGTTCTCGGTCGACTGTGTCTAGCACCACTCTGTTGTAGTCGTCTGCGAACAAAATATTATTCGTAATGAAGGGAAGGCACTCTACAGACTTGTTTTATTGTGAACGGATAACCGCCATGCGATCGATTTTATAAATAAAGAACAGCGGATAAAGGTAACAATGGTCGCGAATATAAAATTGATTATAAGTAATAAATTTTACATAAAGTTTTAAATGATTATGTACTATTATCTACCATACTAACATGCAGTGTCGGAAGTTTAGGAGGATCCATTCCCTTTTAATTTTATTATGAAATGTTTTTATGTTTGTTTACGAAAATCGTAAACAAACATAAAAACATTTCGTAAAGGGTAGCATAGTGTATTTATTATTTATTTAATGCCACAATGTTAGACAGCATGACGATGCCTAGCTTTCACCAGACCTCGCCAGAAGAAAGGGAAATGTTTTTCGAGTTTATGTATGTATGTCAATTTCTTTGGTACTCTCTACAGCCCAAATGACTTGGTGAGTTGTGGTATATCATAAGTGAACAATTGTAATGATATGTCATATCATTAGAATCGTTCACTTTGCAAAGAGTCTAAGACCATATAATTTTACATATTAAAACACTTTTATGTTACTATGTACGCAAACTTCTAAAAAGTGTATAGTAAATAAATATATACAAATTCTTCTTGTTACATTTTCTCGCTTCAACTAATTGCAGATTGTCTTTGGCGCTGGAACCGATTCCTTAGCCCTCTTTGTTTTATTTTAACAGAAATAAAAGCTTTAGGTAAGAGTATGATAATCTGATTTTGCGAAGAAGTTTATAGAAACTAAATAGAATAATAAAATCTCTTTTATATAATATTATTTCGTAAGATACCTACTGTAATATTAATATCCAAAACGGTATCAGGCAAAGTTTTCGACTATGTATAATATTAATTAGGATTCAACATAGAATTTATGAATCATCGACTTACAAACAAATTTCTTACGTTATCAAACCGGCTATACAGTATTTTTTACACAATATTCATAAATACGTATTCTCTGTCCATATCTTCTTAAAAATCTTGTCAAATCCCATTACCTACAGCTATAACTCTATTTCTGTTCCTCAGTGTTCTCCTTAAGCTTTTTGCT
>DWNE01003358.1:0-16848 GCA_018249875.1 Cecropterus toxeus | reverse complement strand
GTGATACCGACAACTGACGTGTGATTAGTGTAGATAGATATAAAAAACATTATCACGTATTCCTCGGCAATCCCACTGAATTGGTAAAATTAAAAAAATATATTATAATGCAATCCAAATTCACAATTAAACTAATGTCACCTACAGGTGACACTGGGAATTGACGAGTTAAATTAATGTGAAGACGCGTTCGTAAAATTTGGATTTAGAACTGATGGATTTAATTGTTAGATTTCGGTGTCGAAAATATAGTATTTCTGCGTTATTAATTCAATTACATATAGTACGCAGACCCGAAATATAGTACAATACTATATATCATAGCACGTTGTTCATAATGGTTGAAACTCGACCTCTCATTCGAGGGTCCGAGGTTTGAAACCCACTCATTTTATTAAATTATATGCGTATTAGAAATAAATTCTCACTTTACGATGAAGGAAAACATCGTGAAAACCTACATACCTGAGAGTTCTAAAAAAAAAGAGTTCTCAAAAGTGTGTGTAGTCTACCAACTTGCATTTGGCCTGTGCGGTGGACTATGGCCTAAAATTCTCTAATTCTGAAAAGACGCGTGTCCAGCAGTGGGACAGTACTGGATTGACAACATAGTACGGTTGGCAACCCTACAATAGACGAACAAGTAAGAACATTGATCAATTGTGTAAGAGCTCGGTCGGCCCTTGCGAAACGCTACGCGCTGCGTAAGGTCGCTATCGTCGTTTAATTTTGCACGCTTTCATAATATTCATTTGACGTAAACGACCTCCGAGGATGCCAATCGGCCTTATGAGTATTCGATACGAAAAAAAAATCGAATACGTGACTTTGGCGGCTTAAAGTAAATAAAATTTCTGACAGACTAGATATTCGATTTGAAAAACTATTTATAGATAGTTTCAAAATTAGATAATATTAAGTAGATTTTTTATATAGTAGCAAACAAGCATGCTATCCACCTTATAGTAAATGACCACTATGGAAATTTATAGGAAGCAGTGGTGCCTTTAGAATTAATTTAAACGACAGAAATAAATCAAGTTATATATGAGAATGCTTTATAGTTTTAACGAGAAAAAAAATAAACGAAGCTCCTACGAAGGTTTCTGGTGCGTAAAAAAATTCAAAGGTAGAACCAGTATAGTTCGACCGGGGAGGTACCACCGCCGAATGTATTACTAGCATGAAGCCGTTCTTGCATGTCGGTGGAAGGGCGTGGTTGCGGGTTCCCTTGTATTTGAGGCGCACAGCCTAGTCTTCGGGAGTAGGAACGCATCTGTGACCAACTTCAGATAGAACACCTGTTCTGTATGAAGTTGCTTACAGATGTCTATGAGCGGCAGTGACCATTTACCATCAGATGATCTGCATGCGCATTTGGTACTACAATCTGATAAAAAAACAATTAACACTATGAACTCAGTTGGTTAAGTATCGTATATATGTATTTCGATTAGTCGATCTGTTTGCAAATCTATTAAAATATTATGCTAAAATGTAATTTATATCTTTTGAGGAAGGAAAATAGGTCACGGATCATCGATCAACGGTCTGAGGTCGCCATATCTGAATACGCATACAATGATCAAAAATTAATTCACCTACGTAATATTTATTGTTGATTAATGAGTGAACAAATAACTATATCGAGGAAATATTATTAAAAACCCATGTCAAAGCTTACAGATACATATTTTTATCTTTTTTTTTCCTAATATTATAACGATTTACCTTTAGGTAGGCTAATTAGGATGCAGCCTAGGGCGCGAGGATCGGGAGAGGGGAGGGGGGGCGCCGAAATTGTGTCTTCGGCACTATTAATCTAGCATATTCGTTAAATGTTTCGATAACGTTTGCAAATCTAAGGTTGAATATCTTGCTGATGGACAAAGGACAGTGTTACTTTCACTTTCACATCAATCTGAAAACTTTTATAGATGAACGTATAAGTATGAACCATGTTAGAGTTTTCATGCTAGAAAACAAAGCCAAAACTCATATATTTCTTTTGAGGTGTATCGTAACATTGGTGCCGCGTATACATAATGTGCGTTACACTTTCATGTGAAAACTCCTCATTGAAATTTGCTAAAATTTAGTATTTCATTACAGTGATAAACATGACCGAAGTGGGCGGAGCCGCGTGAATAAGCTATACATATTTTCTTAAAAGATGTATAGAGGTCACTTCATTATAATCATGGAATAAAACCAATTGCTTTTGTTCTAACTTCATTTCTTGATAATGTGCATAGTATATTTAGAAGGTAAGTTAGCCATTTCAAGCGAAACATTACGATTTTTAAGCTTGAACTTCTTGGGTATTTAATAATAATAATCGTTACAAAAGGATATTTTTATAAAACATAATAAAACTAAGTACATACTACAAAGTATTATTACGAACACATTAACCTTAATTTTAATTCACTTTTTCATTTATTCCTATAAGAGACCTTAGAATGGAATCTTCTGAAAATAGGACTTGTAAAGGTAAAGAATTTTGTTCTACTTTTTTTCTAATTCTTTGTAGGCTATCGTATCTCAAACTAACAAAAGGTATCTAATAATAAGGTTATGTAAACGACGTCCGTTGTAGGGAAAAAGGGTTTAGCGAGACTTATTTTGCTCTTTTAATAACGCCCTGATGGGTTACCACGCTATAAAAGTAGGAAAACCGGACGCACCATAAGTCTTAAGTGGACAGTGATAAACATGAGAAAATCTACATACCGTAAAGTTACTCAAAATGTTCTTAAATATTTGCAAATTTTAATGTCAATCCTCTCTCACTTAAAGACCAGTGTTCAATATTACAAAAGTAATAGTTAACGGTCATAACACGAATTACATCAGTCTAAATTACATTATGTTTGAATAAGACCCTTAACAAAGACTGAAAAGACGTGTAAGTATACGGCTGTATAAATCAAACAGGTGGTTTTTACGGGTGGTAGAACCAGTGTTGTTTGACGGGGTCGTACTACTGCAACACGTATATCTAGCGTGAAGCAGTTCTTGCGTTTCGGTAGAAAAGTGTGGTTACTAGCTCACTTGTTTTGAAGCGACCATCTTAGTCCTCGCAAGTGGCAACGTCCCGGGACCCCTGGCAGTTGTAAAACATCGTGTTCGTACAAGTAATATGCATAAAAGACTAACTAACAGTTGCAACACTAACTAAATATACTAAATATCAACGGACCTCGTTTACATAATGAAAATAACGTCATCGACGAACAGTAAGTACGAACTAAAACTAACACAGCTGAAAAAAACATGTCTCTGGACATATCCGAATTAATCCGAAACATTTATATTGGATACGGTTACGGTTATTTTTTTATTTTAGATATCCGATTGTTTCGGAGCTCCACAACATCCCTGCTGTGGATGCTTCACATCAAAAAGTGAGGTGATCCTATTAAACCCAAACGCCTGGCAACACCAGCACCGAGGTCGTTCGCTATTGACGTAACTCGTGCGGGCACAACCGAACCTATTCAACCCCTTCAATCTCTCTGCTCTGATTCGCATGCCGCTTACACGTGGTAACCTTAACGTACAATTTCAAGCGCTCTCCAACTATATTTGAAAATTATTTTATTCCGCAGAATATTGCGATACCGAAGCTCGATGACGATTTTAATTGTGGAAAGCACCTCTTTTGATTGAATTGAGAAAAGTACTTGTATCTATTTTTAATTTATTCTAAGGTCGTTAAAATTGTCAATCTTAATTATATTATGAGGACAAAAGTTTGTGAAGATGTGTGTTTGTTACTCTTTCATGCAAAAAAGTGTTAGTAGGATTTCGCTGAAATTTGGCACGTAGATAGTTTATGACCTTTTTTTTATTTATTTTATTGTTTATGTATGTGAGCCACCCCGTGACATATCATTAGAATCGTCTCAGTTTGCAGTGTGGCATAGACTATATATTTTTTAAAAATAGCGCCTGGAAATAGAGCAAAAAGGGGGGAGGGACGATTTTTTTTAATTACGACAATATGGATATCAGATGAAAGGTAGTAAATAGACCAATCTAAATATATATATTATAATCCTTTACTCGACTCTTTTATGAACAGAATGAATGAAAAGAACGTTAAATAAATATATAGGTATATTATTATGACCAAAAATTCAATTTTAAGCTGTCCGGGTTATTTGTATTAATGTTTTAACGATGTTTACTACTTTAACGTGCATTTAAAGATACGAGTGTAGGTTACCATGTTCAAACTTACTGTCATTACTGCTTTTTTGCTATATTAAGCAAATACTTATTTTTGTTTACTCTGACGAAACTGACACTTAAGGCCTTGAACTTGCTGGGTGAGGTCACGTTGATTTAGTTATATTGAATGGTCCCCTTCTGCCCTTTGAATTCTCGAATCTCAAGGCCATTGCCATAAAGAAGTTGAGATTATATTGATTCGACGGCATTATGTAACCCGCCCTTGTTGCTTAGCCTTGTAATAATAACGAATCAAATTTTCGTTGCCAGTTCTCTTTGACATAGTATAAAGGATTTTTAACGAATACGCGTGAGAAAGGATCAAATAAAAAAGTCATGTGGTAAGTCTATTTATAGGCATTTGTCATAATACTCTCATTATATAACAATAAATTAATGTCACTTACATAAGTCTAACTAGCGCGCCGTGTTAGTGGCAGATCAAACGAAGGTTTTTCTAAATGTCTTAAAATAACTGCTATTCTACTGCGTTTTGATCTACCATCATAACGACACAATTTTCAATACAACAATTAACAAATATTACTTAAAGTATAAATTATTAGATTAACTTTTTATTAATTTTTTAAAGCAAACCGTGAACGGCAGAGGTGAGTGCGTCATTCCGAACATACCTTGCAGTTCAGGGGGCTTTTGTCCTTCGGGTACTTCAAATTCATAGTTATTCATTAAATTAGCGAAGAATAAATATAACTCCATTCTTGCCAGTTGTTCTCCAAGGCAAACTCGTCTGCCGACGCCAAAGGGAATGAAGTGATCCGGGAGCTGTAGTTCGCGGCCCTTGATAAACCTTTCCGGCTTAAACACTTCTGGATCCGGAAAAAACTCTGGATTCATATTTATCTTGTTTATCAATGGAACGATGTGAGTGTCGGCTGGAATAGTGTAGCCGTTGACGAGCCAAGTCCTGGAAGACACAAATATTTTATAAATTTTAGTCATATTAAAAACGTATTATATGATTTTAGACTTATATTATCGCGGAATTTATACATTTTAATATGTTACCGCATATCGTGAGTACCCACGATATGCGGTTTTTTGAACAGTTTTCGCCGTGACCACGATCCATGTAACTGGGTCGAAATATCGGCAAAAAATAATTCGAAAAACCGCATATCGTGAGGAGTACCCGTAACATATTAAAATGTTTAAAAACGTATTAGTTTGTACTTGTATTGTATTATATTTGTTGCATTTTTGCATTCTACCAAACACCTAGAGAAGGAATCTAGAATGTTTTGCTTGTCAGGTTGTGAATATTTAGTTTATTTATATTATACACATGTTTATTAATATTTATAAATATTGATAAATACATTATTTATGGCAGAATTGGAACTGTCTTCTCAGCAATATGTATATATTATTTGATCATTCGAGATGGCGGTCGCTATACTGGGTGACACACAGTGGGTTACGGGTTCAACCCTCGGCCAGACAGATATCTGAATGATTAATTTAGATTTCGGTTGTGGTTTGGGTGTTCGTGTATTCATCTTTATGTTCACATGGCAATCATGACACATATGATATTCGTAATATCGGGCTTTGAGTGCAGCTACCCTTAAGTGTAAAAGTGTTATATATGTACCTATGATCAAGCTTAAATGTAATACGACGACCACGACGACCAACGGTCACCATACCGGTCTGACACGCAGTGGATTCTGGGTTCGATCCTCAGCCAGACGGACGTCTGAATGATGAGTTTAGATTCTGTTCTAGGTCTGGGTGTTTGTATATTCGTCTTGCGTGTCCATGGTACCCACGACACAGAAGACATTCCTAATATTGGGCTATGAGCGTAGCAACCCTAAGTATAAAAGTGTTTTATATGTACCTATAATACTTAGAATACTGACAGATTTAGTGTCTGTCTGTCCGTTTTTCTGTAAGTGTAATTTTTTATAAAAAAACATATTATCTTACTCAGTGTTCACGTGAGTAGTTCCCAAAGGTACAACGGAGACAATTCGTAGTGTCTCGAATATGACGGCTTCTAGGTACGGCAACTTGGACCGTTGCTCCAACGTGACCCGTTTGCCCAGATTCACCACCTTAGCGAGCTCAGCCCGAACTTTCGCAGCAACTTTGGGTTCACGCAGCATCAACACTAACACCCACACCAAGGTATTTCGCGATGTCTCCATCCCAGCAGAGAACAAGTCGTTCATCACTTGCACCACTTGTTTTCCTAAAAATAAGATTTTTTTGAATACATAATTATATAATATTTTTATAAAATTGTAAAAGCAAAATAGAATACAGTATGCTTGATAGCAAGTGGTTATTTCCTACTGTAAAAATATAAACAATGCCACAAAAGATCTAGCACCTGCTAGTAGTGTAAGAAAAAAAAAATACAATTTATAACTGCCCACGTAGACCTATACAAAATAAAGACATATCTTTTCAGTTTTATTCGTGGTAGCCAGAGATGTATAGTGATATATCTATTGATGTATAGAGATATAGTTCGGGTATAGAAATACTCACAGTATGCATACTACAATTGTCTGGTGTGAGAACCAGTGTAATTCGACGGAGAAGGTAACACCGCCACACCTATTTCTAGCGTGTATCAGTTGTTGCGTTTCGGTGGAAGGGTGTGGTTACCAGCTCAATTATATGTATATGATGCGAGCATCGTAGTCCTTGGGAGTAGCAACGCATTTGCCATTGACTTCAGATAGAACCCCTATTCCATCTAAAGTTTACAGCTAAGCTTACAAATGTCATGGGGGGCAGTAACCACTTACCATCAGGTGGACTGCATATGCTCGTTTGCTATTTCAATCAGATAAAAAAAAAATCTCCACGGGTAACATCTCTGGCGAAGAAAGGTGTGGCAATAAGAGCTGATATACATGGAGTATTCGAAACGACAAGAACTTAGGAGCAGTAATACATTGTATAGTATAGTAGAAGGATAATACAAGACCGTCTTCAGGTAAAATTCAGCTCTATTTGAAAATAATTTCATACATCAGAGAACACTTAACATCACGTGAACCGTAAGCCCGTTCGCGAATGCTGTTATATCAGAATAAAGTTTGTTATACACTATGTGAATTATTAGCTTTGACAAACTTTAACTTTTTGAAAAGATAATCAACAAGAGCAGTGATAGCCTAATGTTAAGGTAAGGTTAAACTCGGCCTCTCAATCGAGGGTCTAAGGTGTGAATCCCAGGCACGGCTGTACGCATAATTGATTTTTATAAAATTATTTGTGTATTAGAGATTTATTACCACTGTTTTACGGGAAAGGTAAACGTTCATTATAAACAAAACTCAAGAGACACGTGCGATATAAGTTGTACTTATCGAGCTTGCCAAAATATAATTAGAAGTGGTGTAAATGGGTGGCGGAATGCTGATAAGTGGGAGTCCATGCTCCAAGAATCGAGAAAATATTTCGTTTATACAAATTTAAACGTGAATCTGAATAGTCTTTTAAATTTATGATTAAACAAAAGCTACATAGCTAGCTAAGCTTTCAATAATATTTACATGATGGAAACCAACTCGCATTGACCTACCAGCATTATCTATCAATAATATAATATCATAAACCTTTTAATCGGAAAGAAGACTCGTGTATAGCAATGAATAGAAATAGTTCCATTTAAATGGCGATAATATAATTTATTCACACAATGCCTCAGTTCTAATTTATATTTTATGTCTGTATGTACCTTCATTAACATCCGTAAATATAGTCTCTTGTGCCTCTCCTGTCTTTTCCTTGTGAATCTGATCCAAGTAACAATCTAACAGATCGGCTGATTCATGATACGTTTCGAAGTTTGCTCGTTTTTCTATTCGCTTCTTGACGTGATACTCGTGGAACTCGCTGATGTCTTTCAAATTGAGTTTGATCTCTTCCATTACAGCCATTTTGCCCGGCAGCTTCTACAGTAATTGCATAAATATTTAAATTAGATTGTGATATATTTATTTTGCTATAATAGTTAGAAAGTTTACTTTCATAGTTAAATCTACCCATGTAGTTATATGTATATTGATATTTTTGTACGGACCATTAAGTATGTTGGTTATATGGTTATGGTTGGTTGGTTGGTAATATTTTATTATAAAATTGTAATTATTTTACTTAGTATAGTATTTATTATAGTAATCTGTACTAATATTATAAAACAGTAGAGTTTGTTTTGTTGAACAAGCTAATCTCAGGAACTACTGGTTCGAATTTAAAAACTATTTTTGTGTTGAATAGTAAATTTATCGTGGAAGGCTTTAGGCTATATAACATTATGATTGTTCTCTAACAAACGGGGGTGTATAAGTTATAAGCCGGTATGTGCAGAAACTTGAATGTAAAATATATTAAAGAAATAAATAATACATGACTAACCAAATAATAAGGGATATGTTCGCCGATATGTACAGCTCCATACAAATTCATGCCTTTTGAGACCCTCTCATTGAATATTTTAAAGGCTGGATCATTCTTCTCGAACCTAAAACTCATCATCAGCTGGCAAATAACGTTATGCAAATATCTTCCTAACAGTTCTAGAGGGTCCACAGGTTCGTTATTCGCCATATCTAATTCTGACAATAGTTCTTCCACTTCCATCTGAAAATAGTAATCAAAATAATCTTATTTAACTTTTTCATTTTAATAAGTTATAGGTACACACAATATGCGGTTTTTTGAATTTCTTTTTGCCCTTATTTCGACCCAGTTACATGGATCGTGCTCACGGCGAAACTGGATCGTGGTTACAGTTTCTCCGTGACCACGTTCCATGTGATTGGGTCGAAATATCGTCAACATATAAAAACATAACATATTAAAATGTATAAATTCCTTATTTACTTCTGATTATTCCCGCGGTAATCCCCGCTGCAAAAATGTTTACTAAGGAGTCCTATTTATTAATTTGATGCCAAATTTCAGCGAAATCCGACCAGTTTTGGGTGAAAGAGCAAAAAACACACATACATCCTCACAAATGTTCGCATTTGAAATATTAATAAACACAAGTTTATTCTTATTATTTTAGTCTTTGTGTTGGCACTAAGTGTTTAATAACCAAAATTTTCAATAACAATAACATTTGCTAACAAAAAAAAACAAACAAAATCTTTTGTTTTTTTAATAAGATTGCAGTTTCAAACGAGCACGCAGTCCACCTTATGGTAAGTGATCACACCGTGGACATTCATAACCAACTCCATATAAACCAAGGGTGCCTCATATAAACGTGAACCCAAAAACACAGAATAAACAAGGTGAAGCAGTTCTTGCGTTTTGGTGGAAGTACAGCCAACTTCTTCACCTTATAAATATGTGTAGTGCCGTTACCTCCTGGTCCGACCTACGTGGTTGAACCATATTCGTTCTATCACATATATCTCGTTTTGTCATATATTTATCTTGAGAATGGAAATTTAACTTCACGTAGGAAATGTAAGTTTTCAAATACATGTAAAAAACATAAAAATAACATTTTACTCTGTATTTGTATGTGTGTGTCTATATTTCATATCATATAGTATTTTCCATTTTTAATTAAGCAAAAGTTTCCGCTGTATAAACTAATAAAACGCATGTATATTTAAATGAAGTTACTACTGCGTTTATAAATTCACGTTTGGCTGAGAGAATATTTTTAAGTGTGCTACATCATCCATATTATTTGATTTATGGCCGATCTAGATACATCGTTACTAGGTAGCCACTAACTTTTAATTTTATACCAATCCACGTTAGTACTAACGATTTGTACCAAGCGAAGAAACTGACAAAGTTATGGCTATACTACGTCAATTAAAATCAACCCTCTGTCTTTCTGAAAGCTATGATATAATCTACCGGAAAGATCGCTTCACTTTTGCTATTTTAAATATCAATACTCCTAGACCCAGTTGTATAAATCCATAATGCGTTAAAAGAAACAAAAAAGTCCATACTAACGTTCTGTTTCTTAGAACTAATTGAAACTTCTTTAATACACTTATGAAAGCAAGAAAATATTAAGTAAAAACAAGTAAAAATATTAGTACGAGCTTCCGCACCAATTTTTTATTCACAATAATATTGCAGTTTAATAATAATATTAAATATTTATTTGTAACACTTTTTAAAATAATTAGATACATAAAACAGAGAACAGCGAAAAACATAACTTAATGTAACTATACTAAGCAAAAATTATAATTAAGTACATTGATTAAATTAAAACTTAATTTATTGACATAGTTCAGATGATTGTGATATGATAAGGATAATAAACTACATTTTTATTCATTCTGTAGAGTTCATTAACCTTCAAATATGGTTACTACTTTTAAATCAGTCAACGGAAAAGCATGAAAATGTTGATCGCCTTCACAATCATACACACACACGCACACACTCACGCATAGAAGCCCACACAACACACTTATTATTTTATTAAACGTATTATAAAGTTATCGTAATCGTAAAAAAAATCTTAAAAGCAACATAAATATATATACAAATATATTATAATTGAACCAACTGTGTTTAATTACAATATATTTACTATTGCAAATGTTTACGACGTATAATAAATAAGTACACTGTAGTTATGTTGTTGTTTTTTTTAATATAAGAATTACTATCGCATGTTAGAATAGGCTTTATGAAAGTTGTTACAAATTAAACTTACTATGATATATTGTTCGAAGCGTTGATTTTTCCAAATTTTCACTCCTAGAGATCGAAACTTCTCGTGCAGAAAGTGCCGTTGACGTCTCCACAACTGGCCCTCACTGAGGACGATGCCTGCAAGCAAAATCAAATGATAATGTAACCCAATGACCTAAATTACTACTGCCTACAATAATTTATCTTTGATAATAACATAATTGTAGAAACAGTGGTAATGTAAACGTAAATAAGTAATATTCACCCATGCCACCGAGCAAGCTGTTGAGTGGTGTTTGTGGTCGTCCTATTGAATCAAGCCTATTGAACAGCATCCTCAGAAGCTTAGGAGAACCGATGCAAACGATGAGGTTCGTGCCAAGCTTCACAGAAAACACATCCCCGTATTGTTCGGCTAATGAGAGGTACCACGCGTGAGGTGCACCTTGACCCATCCAGGGCAGGTACCCCAAAAAGGGCAGACCCCATGGTCCTAAAAGATATGACAATAACGTTAAAACTAGAAGCACGAACTAGAATCTAGGGAATTTAATTATTTACGTTACATGATATCGTTATAGTAAAATACTCACCTGGTGGAAGTTCTTTGTAATATAATATTTTATTTCTTATATACCAAATCGCAAAACTTGTCAAAAGAAAAACAGATAGAAGCCTGAACACAGTGACATAGGTGGCCGTAACGATTCCCACACATACATATTCTAACACGAACCAAATCATTTCAAATCACAAATTTCTTTAAGCCAATTTCTTCAATAAAAATAAAATAAAGACATTGTCTACTTTTTTGGACTATTTTTAGGCTTGTCTGAATCTGGAGTGAATATTTGTTAGATAAAAGCGGTTTCACGATAATAAATTTATGCCGGTAGATTTCACAGAAAAAATATTGAGTGGACGCTGCATAACCAGATATTCAAACTATGTCCTTCGCGGTTCTAGCTTCTCGAGAATAACTAATACTGATGAATGAATGTTGAATTTATATATCCTGGCAGTATGTGTGTTGTCATCTTATCATTTTTTGCGTATAGATTTTCCGATAGCTTCCTCGTGTTGTTTCGACCTGCATATGTGTATGAATACTTAATAATTATCTTTTCCTTTGATTTTCATATCGATTATTATGAAGACGTGTTATGTAATTATACCTCATTATTTATTTAGTTAGCCGATTGTACACGTTTACGCTTAACATAAAGTTGTATCGAACGTAGGATAGACATATAATCTTGAAACTAATTTTCACTTTTTAGTGCTTAATTTAAAATATAAGGAAGGCACAGGTCTGCTTGAATTTAAGGAATGATTATTTACGCTGAAGCAAATCATCTTAAAAGTGTTCCAAAATTAGCACTTAAAAACAAACAAACAATCACAAAGACGTAAATAAACAATTTTTAGATCCGTGCAACGATGCATTTAACGGAAGTAGGCAATGAGCAAGTAGACCAACCAGTGTAGTCACTTCCGTGTATGAACATTTGAATCTATTTCTATGTTTTGACTGATCACGTATACGTTTCTAGCCTGAGGACAAGTATTAAGATGCCTCATGTGCTTTTCCATAACTTTCAATGCATACCACAACGGTGCACGGACGATAATAAGCAGGTATACAAGCTTATGTTCTTATTGTTCACAAGTTTAACAGGAATAATATAATTTCCCTTTTATGCTTAAATTTGTAAGATTAGATAAGAAGCGAAACTACAAAAAAAAATACAGACGAATTGGGTACCTCCTCCTTTTGGAAGTCGGTTAATAAATTACATGACAACCCCCATGGCGGAACGTTCACTATCCCGGTCTGTCACGCATTGGGTTCCGGGTTTGATACCCGGCCAGACAGACATCTGAATGATGAATTTGATGAACTGACTGTAGAGTAAACGTTTAGTACTATTATAATTCCATAAACAGATACTCGTAACTAGTAAAGTACCTTTATAATTGATTTCCGAGTAATGATAACGTTTAAGTTAATTAGCTATCATCAAGAGAAGTGCAGTTCATTATCTTCCGTAACAGTAATTCTCGAATAAACGCAGCGATCGTAGTTCAAGCACCTATTGGATATATGTCATTAACTCGGTATTTAGCGGGCCGTTGACCGCGAAGGTCATGTCAGTATCAAGGACTTACGTAAGTACCTATCATGATTGGATAATATTGTACTATCAACACGATAGGTGCGTTTATTCCGGGTTCAACGTTCCCACAAGGACGTTCGTTACATCGCGATTCACTAATGTTACGCAGCGGAATCATCACGTGTCAATGTTGTCGTAAATACACACGCCAATCTAACTCGTATTATCACGACGCAAGACCAACAATCCTATGTGATTAACGATCATGCATTATACTATGACAGAATTTACTACTGCAGCAGTAATTATGATGGGGTCGTTGTCCTGCGGTTTACGATAAATACCGAAATGCTGAGAATGCAACAAACGTGATCGGTAAATAATACGATATTAATGATTTATTGTACGAATCGACAAATTAATATTCCCATTAAGCAGGAAGTGATTTACATCTGCTTACATTAATAAACTTAATTTCCTTCAGTAATATTGTTTTTACGAATCTCTGCTCTTACTTTGTGGGTTCCGTTTTGTGTTATATGTTTGAAGAATTCTGAAATGTATGTCTGAAATGTAAATCATGCATTATTATAAAATTCATTCAATCGCAGTGAAACTTAGGGTGTTATTCGTATTTATACACATCCTCAAAGGTTTCTGGCATTGTACATATATTCTCTGATATGAGGGTTACATACATTTTGGATAACAAAAATAAATGTAAATCGATACAATTTTGTTTAATTGACTACTGAATTCAGTTGGAAAAAAAAGAATGGGATATTTTGATATACAATACGATATGTCGAGAAAGGCACTATTCTTCTTCTTCGCTTCTATTGCCTGTTGCCCTTACTGCGAAAATCAATATGAAAACGGAAAAATCGCATTTCATTATGATTACTATTTCATACTGAAAAATGCTCCAGGAAGTATAAAATCCCTCCACTACCTATATGAATTGGCGGGCGCATTTTAGCGCTGTATTAGGTACCCTATCGTATGTGCAAAATTCGTAACATAGAGGATGGTCATAGTCTAGGTTGTTTTAAAAAATAGTCCATGTGCTTTCTTGCCTTTAAGCAAACTTTACGTTTTTCGGCTTCTCTGACAGCATAGCAGACAAAAAATAATAGTTATTTCACGTTTATAATATTACTAGTATATAGAATATTTATAACTTCTGTTGTATTGTATAATTATGAATTATTAGTTATCGTAGATTAGTATTACTAACAACTGCAGCCGGTCAAACGTTTAGCTGATAATGAATTTTAGGTTGCGCATAACTTTTAACTGCAAAACCTCTCAGGATATTAACTCGTATGATATTTTCATACCAATTAGTACGGAACTGAAGAAAATAGATTAGCAAATAGTTAAATATTTTTATTAACATTTTAAACATATATTTTCTGGGAATCATCGTTAACAGTTGTGTTAACATTTGTAGGTTTTTAAAAAATATGTATGATAAGACACAATTGCATTATCTTTATTTTTCCAAATTTATTCTCCAGCATATGTTCACCCCAGGTTTAAAACGGTTGCCATAAAAAAAAATCACAGTCGGCTCAGGGGTCCAGCCGTGAAAGCGTCGCAGACAGACACACAGAATTATTTTCGCATTTATAAATTTACAATATTAATACTATGAATGATATCTAGGAAAAACCAATCCGAATCAAACAGAAACGTAAAAGGAGTCGCGATAATATATCGCTTCTGATAAATAAGTTATGTAACTTATTTTTGCATAACAAATAATAAACTATATTACATATATTTACTCAAATGTAACACAACGAATGTGACGTTTTAAGATGTTTCTGGAAATGTGAAGAATCATTGAAAGTTTGTAAGTTATATAGATATTAACATATTATGAAAGTTTTATAATGTATACAAAATTTTGAAGGTGGCACAACTCTTGGTGGTTTGACTCCGGAAGCACCGCCGCCACTCCTATTTCTGCTTAATAACAGCAGTCTTATGTTCTGGTCTAAAGGGTTTGGTAAGGGAGACATACTTATTTCAGGCATTCCAACTTAGTCCTCAGGGGTGGCAGCACATTTGTGGCTAACGTCAGGTAAGACTGATCTAACATCAAGTGGATTGCATACTTCTTTGCTACTTTCATATTATTAAAACAACAAAGACAACATAAATACGCCGCTGCACCGTGTCAAGTTTCGACGCCTCATCGTGTCAGATTGCGATGCAGTGTACGATCCAATGTCGTATCGTGTAAACCTTTGACGTACATTGTAAAAAGTCACGACATAATGACGGATCGCAGTACATAAAGAATACTTAAAGTGTAGCGAACTCAATATGTAACATATGTATTTTTTATAAAGATTTTATATACGTATATTATGTCTTCTGCAAACTGAAAGAAATATTTGTATTATTTCAGTATCCCTTTACTAATTTTAAATTTAATATTGCGTACCGTAAAAAATAAATCGAAAAAACATTTATTTCTCAAAAAATACTCTAAAAAACTTATTTTTTTTACTCTATTCAATTACTAAGTCCTAAAGTAAAAAGTATTTTTTTATTTTGATGGAGCGTGACTATTATTAACTAAGATTTTCTTCTGTTTTATTTGTGTGATCTTTTATACTGACTATATCTTATGAGTAGCTAACAAATCAAACCAACGAACTTGCAGGCCAATTTATAGGCGTAGTTATAGATTTGTTAATAAAGGTGAACTAGTCTCAGATTTTTTCTCACCCAATGCTAAGTCCCTTCTTTAGCATAGCAAAATTTTAAAGACCAGTTCACCTTTTTTAACGATCGGAATACCGAGACTCCGAAATTTTTGTATAAAAAATAAAAAAGGCCCTGCTTGCAGATTTTTCTTCTCGCCGGTGATAAGGAAAGGGCGAACACATAACTTCCCTCTTACTATATTGCTATGATCCAACTGAAGATAAGTCCCATTTATGCAATGGAAATCTCAATCTCAAGCGTTGTTAGGTACTTATAAGATGTAAGTCGAAATGCCACGTATAAGTGCATCTCCCGTAGCAGACTCTTAAAAACAAGCGACGCTTAACATATTAGTTACAAACACTTTTATAAGCCTCACCAAGACGAGTTCTACGAACAATACGAATTTATATAAATTACGTACGAATCAATGCCAAATAGTGTGTTATAAATTAGGTACTTCAAATGTTGGTCACATTATCTATTGCCACTTGCTTAATTTAATCTAACGTACCTAAACTCGTATTTGGGTTACAAATGTATGATGATTCTAATGTGATATGCAATCTTTAGATACAATATTGAGCGGTCATTGACACGCTTACCCACAACTTTAATACGTCATGTCTTTCTTTATTTGGATGTCGGTTGAGAAATTCATATTAGGATACTTTTAAGATAGTCTAATCGATTAGAAATTCAGTTAAGTTCACGTCTGCATGCTTAAATATCACTGCGAATAGTACAAATTGATACATACAAAATATTCGAATTAAATATTGCAATGGCTATCCAGTATTTAGTTGGAATATTTCCTTACATTACATTACATTGTTAAAATAGAAAGAAAAAAACAAAATACTCGACTGCGTAAAACGATTTTTTTTGTTTAAAAATGGTATATCTAATTTAACTCTTTATATGAGTTTTTGACACAAAATAGTCGTAAAAGTATTATAATAAATATTTTTTAGAATGGTCTATTTACTAGCTTTCATTTTATATCCATATTGCCGCGATAATAAAAAGTCGTCCGTCCCCCCCACCCCCCCCCCCCCCCCCTTCCCCCTTTTTCCTCTGCCTCCCCCACGCCCCCACACGTACAGCC
>DWNE01003357.1:0-16849 GCA_018249875.1 Cecropterus toxeus | reverse complement strand
TACACTACCACCGGATCGGAACGCGACCTCAACTGAGAAGATCCGGCAAGAAACTCAGCGGGTTTGTCTTTTTTGTTAGTATAATATACAAACATAAAGCACAAACCCGCGGAAGTAGTCGTGTATAATATATTATATGTAGGTATATTTAAAAAAAATATGATTAAATGTCGTTGATTACAATATAAACAAGCTACGCGGCTCAGCAAGCATCGCTATAACTCAATTGATTAAACTCTTTCAACAACATAAATCAATCTCTTCACGCTTGTACAGTCAGTTTAATCCGTAATAGATCTCTCTTACATCGCGTGTTTGCGTCGTATCATCATTAATACCAAATTAATACATACGATCGAATTCCTAATGCTAACTGACAGCGTTGTGGGTATGTCACTGTGTCGACTTCGTAGTATTAGGGTTCCGTGCCGAAGCACCAAAACAAGCAGTGGGATCTGGCAACGGAACCGTGTTACTAAGGCTTCGCTTTTGTCCGCCTGTCATATGTATCTTTTGAACCGTTATAAGGAAATACATCAAAATATTTTAATTGGTGGTGGTGACAAGCAGTTTGAGCGTTTAATTGCTCGTGAATCACTACATAATTGAATTTTTTACAAAACCGCTATGTCAAAAAAAATAAAGGGGTTGGGTTTCTTATGCGTAGTGTTCCAGGTTCCAGTAATCTTTTAAAGCGTGATAAATAGACGCTTAATATTTTCACAAAATGTGTATTGAAATAACTGCCATAAATAATATTTTTTTCGTCGTTTCTCGCTGTATGCCCATTTTAAGAATAACATTTTTTACAGTAAAGTCAGTATTGGTATGAAACCCTTTCTATGCGAGTCCTACTCGCACTTGGCCGGTTTTTTTCTCATCTCATTGTATTCGAATTCACTGGAGAAGACACCGTGAGCTCTATTGTAAATCAACACGTCTGCTAAAAACAGACAAAAAGCGTGAAATTTTAACGAGTAGCAGCCATAACACTTTCGTTTATTGCTGCGAATCCATGTGTCTTTGATTATACCTGGTCTAGAGCAATAAAATAATCAAATTAAATTGCGGTGTGAAATTTGCAAGTGGAGATACAATATTTATCACCTTGTCAAATATTGACGTCACATGAATATTCATATACCTACTTATCCATTTGGTTAATGTTTCTTTGACTGCATTAATGCTTTTTGAAACGAAAGTGATGTTGTCAACGAATTGATAATTTTTGACGGCTGAGAAACCTTTCTTTTTCTATTTACATATTTTTTTATGATCGACATCGATTACATAACTTCCAGTTTATTATAATATGGAAGTAGCAGACGAGCTTGCAGTCCACTTTTTTTTATATAAATATGAAGTAGCAAACGATCAAGCAGCCCACCTGATAGTAAGTGGCTACTGCCGCCCACGGACATTTGTTAGCAACTTCATATAGAACAGGGGTTAGAAAGTGAACCGGCAACCACACCCTTCCACCGAAACGCAAGAACTGCTTCACGCTAGGTGTGACGGTGGTACTTCCCCGGTCGAACTACATTGGCTCTACCACCTTGCAAAACTGCCACCTGATGGTTAATGGCCACTGGCGCCCATCTGTTATCAACTCTAAGCAAGATCAGAGTGTAAGCTGAAGTTAGCCACAGATGCGTTGCTATCCCTGAGGACTAAGCTGGAACGCCTCGGATAAGTATACCTCCGTTACTACACCTATCACACCAGAACACAGCAGCGCATTACATCGCTGTTATTAGGCAGAAATAGGTGTAGCGGTGATGCTTCCGGAGTCAAACCACAAAGAGTACTACCACCTTTAAAAAGACAGCATAGAAATAGTCATACTCCAGTTGCGTTCCGTTGGAGATCCCGGAGTCCTCCACACAGCACTGACGACGGCCACCGGGAGATTTTGGTGCGAAAAAATCCCACATAACCCGACGTCGCTCCCACGGCGTTGGGTACCTTTTGAAGGTTTCCCCCTCGAAATCATAGAAAAGAATAGAAAAAAGCATAGAAACAGTCATATTGAAAGAACGTATCCTATAAGGTATTACCTGAAACCAAGTAGGTCACCTTTGAACGTAATGCGTATGTAAGGAAAAGTATTTATAGAAAATCAATATGAACCCGTACTACAGACGTAGGTACGTATGCCGTTAAGCTTAGGTCTGTAACTAAGTTTAGTTGTAGCATGTGGTCTAGTCCTCTATAGTACATATAATATAAAAAAAAGTTCTCCGCATCTGTACATGGCATATATTTGTAATTAAATAATAATTTAGAAGAGTGAGGATAACAAATAGTACTTTCTATTTTCGTCTGCCTGTTTATCTGTGTTTTGGAAATGCCAACAAAATCTGCAGAATTTAATTACAAGGCTTTTTAAATACATTTATAGTCCGTATCTTGATTAAACATTTACTCTTTATTTCATGAAAATCCATCTACTTAACAAAAGTTATGTATTATTTTCAAGCAGGTAAGCCCGCGCGGCACATCTAGCAGGAAATAAGTCACAATTTATGAAATCTGCAATACAAAACTTCTAGATTTGCTATAATTATTCGCGGTTTTCCTTTATTTTGTTTTAGAGTAGGTACTGCCTTAAATTACTATGAGCACCTTAGCATCTGACATTTTATTCGCTTTTATTTATTAAATAATTATCTGAACACCCCAATAACAATTTATTTCTTGTCTAATATTATTAAAAAAAAAACTTTTTTCGTCTATGCTAAGAGCTCCCGATCCCCTAAACCCCACTTATACACGAACATAAATGCAATCTTACTCAAAGCTATATAATAAACTAGCAGACCCGTGCCCACTTCGTTGGACATTTAAAAAATTGGTGTATCTGTTGGCATTAATTAGTTCTGATCATAAAGCCAGACACTAAGTTAACTTACAAGGCTTGCTTCAAAATTGGCGAACTTTCATATAAACTTTTAACCCGTATTTAAACCCGCTAGGGGTTGAATTTTTTAAAATCTTTTCTTATCGCTCACTTACTTACACCATGAGTTCTAGGTACTCATGGTGTAAGCTGAAGTACCCGTGCTACGCTACGGGACATAAAAATAATCGCCACTTCTAAATGGTGCAAAATATGGAAATCAAATGTATAAGCCTGTAAGTTGACCTGGTAGATAGGTAAGCTACATCCATGCATGCAAGCATTACAATTTTCATGGAAATCAGACCATTGATTCTTGCGTGATTGAGTAACAATCAGACACAACACCACATTTTTACCGTACCCAAAGGGTAAAACGGGACCCTATTACTAAGACTCCGCTGTCTGTCCGTCTGTCTGTCTCCAGGCTGTATCTCATAAACCGTGATAGATAGAAAGGTGAAATTTTTACAAATGATGTATTTCCGTTGCCGCTATAACAACAAATACTAAAAATTAAACATATATATATATATATATTGTATGTCCCCATATAATAAACGTGTTTTTAGCTTAATATTGTAGAACCCTTCGTGCGCGAGTCCGACTCGTACTTGACCGATTTTTATACATTAGTATGGAGTACAGAGTTTGTTATTATATACACGGATATTATACACGGATGAGAAACATCTTAAAATGAGTTCTAGGTACTCATGGTGTAAGTGTGTAATGGGTCTCGCCTGTACATTGATAGTCAGTAAGTCAGAATTGCCTTTTATATAATTATATATATGAATATGAATGCGATCTTACTCAAAGTTATATAATAAATGTCTAATAATTTTTAGGTATTTTTTAAATGTAAAAACAAATACCTACTACAGTTCTTCGATGACCTTGTTGAGTATGACCTCACAGATTTAACTAAGATTTGGTGACCGTACTTTGACTTCCGGATTCGGTTAACTATCAGTATCGCCATTAGACAAGGTTTAGCTAAATAAAAGCCTTGGTAAAATAAGTTTACGAAGGTTTTTGTTTAGCTTAAAAATTTAAAAATACCAACTAAATTCCATTAACTTTATCTGTATAATCAAGATGTTTTTGTTAAGTAACTGTTAAGTAATTATGTATAATAAAATGTTGAAAGTGGACGGAAACTTAATATGTATAAGATCATTATTATAATAGTAATCAGTGTTCACATAATTATTATAATTCTGTCTGATAAACAGTAGTAAATGGATATTTTTCGCTATAATATACAGCTATCCCCAGAAGTTGCTCGATAGGTGGGATTGGGTAGTGGTGGAAATTCGCGTAAGTAGTGGTATAATTTTACATATAAATACATATAAATTAGAGAAAATAGCAATAAAGGCAAAAATGTTTAATAAAATCTTAGATTATACAAATATAAAATCGCTAACCGAATTTATTTTGATGCAGAAGGCTTCATAAAATCTAACAAAGTAGTTTGACGATTCAAATTTTTGCGCCCACAAAATATCCTCACAGTATGTATGTATTTTTTATTACTTGTTTTACAGAAGAAATGAGTATTTCATGGGAGTCTATATCTTGTGAAATTTATAAATTTAATTTCGGGGTAACATTACTAGTGGTACCACTGTATTAATATTATCCACGCAGACAAAAACGACGACAAAACAAAAGGTTGAAATAGAAAAAAAAATACGTCAAATAACTTGACCTATATCGCATGCACAAAATACGTAACATCTTCGAGGCAATTTTTACAAAACGCCGTTTATACGGAGCGACCAAAATCGTGAGAACTTTAATACAACAATACTCAAATTACGTCCGCGTTCATGATATATTGTGACGTGATTCTATTACCTCACGCAAAACGGCAACCACGATATAGAATAACTTTATACAACACGTACTGAATGAAAAAAAAACTCGGTCTTATTGTAAGTTGTAGAGTCATTTAGTCTTAGGACTTTGTGACGTACGAATTGTATAAGTTAAGATGTAATTAATATATTTAGATGTGCATATCTTTTGTTGCTTAAGTATATAATTTTGAAGACTACCGTCTGATTGGCATCATTCCTAGTAAATGTATACAAGCTCCATTCAAATAAGTCTTTCAGAAAATACTCAACCTTAGGGATAAAAGACAGACTTAATCTTACTCTAAAGGCTACAACTACAGACTCAAGATTTAAGGCTCAAAAAACTAGTCAAGTCTTATTTCATAAAATATGAGTCTTTTTAATAGGACTTATAAAACGGATCCTCTTTTCCGCAATTACCCGTACGCTATAACTTACCTGAGCGTGATTACGTCACAGCAGAATGTTTGTATCCTTTTTTTTTAGATTGAAGTAATCGACGAGCTGGCAGTCCACCTAGTCACTTGGTCCCCAGTGATCACTGCCGCTCATGGACATCATTAAGCATGAGAGACGCCGTAAGACGGATTCCATCTAAAGTCAATCGAGTAGTAACGCATCTGGGGCAAACAGATAAGACTCTTATCTGGGGTTGATTACAGATGTCCATGGGTGGCAGTGGGCACGTCTGGTAGCTTGCATGCTCGTTTGCTATTTCTGTATTATAAAAAAATAAAAACTTTGTTTAAAACAAAAAAGGACTTTAAATCGAAAGAACCATAATTTAAAATGAACTACGATGGAGGTGACGCATTCCTTGCAGGTCTCAAGTTATCGCACACGAGTAAATATATAGCGTCTGTATAAGTGTTTTTGAAAAAATGATAGATCAAGATTCTTATGCTCAGAAATATTTATTATTATACATTTATTATTTATTATTACTAAGTTCCACTACTGCTATGTGTGAATTCCGAACAAACACTTTTCTTATTAATATACTGACTTCGGGTCTAGTAATACCGAATGTAGAAACATTGTCATGTTTAAATACATATAATAATAAATAAACACTATGGCAACACCAATAACACGCAACCGATTACGCACTCTGCATACTCGTAGTGACCAAATTCAGTTGACAGTTTAGACACTGTTTACCAAATCAAGATTAAGGAAAGTATACTATATTAGACACACCAATCTTTTCCAAGCAAACAACGCTTATTTCTGCTGGAATGCAACTATCTTACATGTTATTATACAGATATTGAAATATCAGCTTCAGATTTGCAGTGCGTGGGCTACGGTTGACATAACAAAAGAAACAACCGGTACATAATTCTAGATCATACACCAGGAAGCCTGTAAACGCAGCTTTTTGGGATGACCATACCCTTAATTATTAAAATGGAAGTAACGTAAATCATCCATGCTATATGAATTGTTCTGTAAATCCGTGTAGACAATTATGAAAAAAGTAAATATAATCGTTTAAGACATAATAACGTATGAGTATAAAATAATATTAATCGGCGATGTTTTTAAATCTGGCAAGTTATATATATCGCTCATTCTAGTCAGAAGGATATTTTAAGGTATACTAACCTATAACAGACGTTCAAAGTTCCAACGTAATACTCAGTGGCGCAAGCTCTAACCGATTTCAGATAGCACTTTTGTTCCATTTGAAGTTTGATAACCCGTGGAGCAGTGATTACTTAATCAGACAGACAGTACCCTTTTTTATAATATTGAAGTAGCAATCGAGCAATCAGGCTCCCTGATGGTAAGTGTCGCCTGTCACCCATGGACATTTGTAATTAGCCCAGGTGAGATCAGAGTCCTACCTGAGCGGGGGCACAGATACGTTGAGGACTAAGTTAAGTAAGGAACGCTTCCGATAAGTATGTGTCTCCATTGCCGCGCCCTCCATACTAAAACACAGGAGCGCTGTATTAAACTAATGTTAGTAGGCAGAAATAGCTATAGCGTAGCGGTGTTGCTTCCGCAGTCGAACCACAACGAGTTCTACCACCTTCAAACCGTCTACGATTAGGTACCTTTTTCACGAAAAATTGTAAACTATTAATATTATGTATGTCCTCGATCGAATACGGCAACGGGAAGTACCAAGTATCGATTATCGTAACCTTGGTTGAGCAATCACGGAAAATCCGTGTGTCGTTCATGCGAACCGCATCGAGACGCTGTCGAAATGCTTTCTAATTAGCTGTCTTCATTCAATTATTCATCGTTTCTTTTATCATATCGATTAATTTTCTTTCTAAATAAACTTTTAAAAGCTCTTTTAAAATTATTTTTGTAAGTCGCACATTTCTCATGTGTAGGATTCTTTAAGAGCCATCGGTTTTAACTGTGTTCATGTTTATATTTGTAATGCCACATATATAAAATACATGCCCACACAAAAGAAATGTAAACATGCGACTTGACGCCAGTATATATTATTTACACGATTTACACTGCTATTTCATGACCATTATATTTTATTTTGTGATATTTTTCACTTTGAAATTGTTCATGCTTTTCATTTTATTTCGTGTACTTTTGCTACTTTTTCGTATACCAGAAGTGCAATTTCAGAATAAAACAAATATTATTTATTATATACTCCGATTGCATACAGTACAAACTATACAGACATTAAAATACCGTAGTATCCTACCGGTGGTATTAGAATGATTGCAGAGGAATAATTTGTTGGATATTGCACCTATATGAGGAATTTCATATCAACACTATAAAATTTGTGAATTTTATAGTTATGAAATTTATAGTAGAGATACTCTACTTGTTACTTAACTTAAGATTGATTTTATAAATCCTGGTTAAGAATGTGAAAATCCCAAAGCATGTCTTGTGCAACTATACGAAAATTCCGATGAAATCGAACGTGGGATCAATTATTTATCTGCTCCAGTTGTACGAGACTAAGCGTTACGTCACAGACAAGATTCGTTGCCATTAGCAATGTTTATAACCCCTAATGTTCTTATTGTTTTAACAAAGAGCATACATTTCGTAAATGTTATGCAACTTCATCTTGTTTGTTAGTAAAAGGAAGTTCATTTAAATTTTATATTTTTAATGCTTTAGACAGTCTAGACTCTAGCTCAAGTGTAACTTTTCTTCCTCTTCCTTCATTCCTCGTCTACTTTCTTCCTCATCATCAATGAAGCTTTTATTTCTTTACAATATAGTACGTTAATTAAACCTTTATTTTGTGTGTTTGTCTATCTTACAGTCACAGATGAATAACAAATACACACCAATTTAATTAAATTAATCATCATGAGTCAAAACTGAAAATTTATTGCCCACAGATGAGGTATCGCCCTAGATTGTAGCCGGTCTGGCGGGACCAGTTTTCTAAAATGTGGTTGCGATTCAATAAGATTGTTTAAGTCTTATATACTGTCTAGACTTGAATTGCAATTCACGGAATAATACGATTGATAGTCAACAATTAATTAAAACTAAAACGAATACATAGATCTTTATAATGAATTTTCCTTTTCCACGCAACGAATTTATAAACATTTTGGCAAAGAAACGATTCAAGATTTACAAATTAAGGTGTACGAAACAATTGCGTGGGATTTTGTCGTTGTTCGGTGGTCAGTGTACAAATATGAGACATGTTATGAAGGGTGGTACGTAAATGGCGATTCAGGTGCGCCCACGGCTGCTACAGTTGGCTCGCGCGTGGGAGAGGGAGGCATGCGCGCGCAAGTTTGCCCTGCGCCCGCGCACCGAGACGGTCGCGCCGCGCGCACCGCCCCAAAACAGTGAAAGTGCCGTGTATGTTTTTTAACGACAGAAATGTAAAAAAAATACGTATTATTAGCGATAATTTGTACTGAAAGTCGACAGTGAACGTGAATTCGCTCGTTCGAGTCACCAAGTGTTCAATGTGTAGTGTTAACTTAACCACCAAGAATTGTCGCGAAATACCTTTTGGTATTTACTATCAGTGTTTTAAAATTGTTGACATGCATTTCCATCAACGGTTTGCTTTCTTGTAGGTGCTCGTTTATCGTCAAATTACGTGTTATCTCCCGTTACAGTTTACTTCGGTTTATTTAAGACCCAATATTTGCTTGTTCATGTCTGTTACCTTTTAGAACAAATACTCGTGCATCGTTGTGAGCCCTATTATGACATTTTAGTTAACAAATCTTACGTTACGAAACATATACATTTAAATGAGTTTTTAATTGCTTTTAATCACTACAAGTTATAGGCATTTAATTTCAAGCTATATGGACATAACGATAATGATATCAATTATAATGACTCTTTTAAAAATCTAAATGCTTATTTATAAGCTTAGCATCCTTGGACATCAAACAAGTTCTTGACGGTTTTAATTAATATAGTTGGGCTTTAAGTCAATGTCGTTCAACACAACAAATACAGATCCATATATTTACTGGCATCATTTTAGCATACCTAATCATTTTCCTGTTTGTTACAATATTCATGTGCTTAAAAGCTAAGCCAATTTATTATATCGGGGTGTAACAAACTCATAAATAATATGAGTAACTTACAATATACAGATTTATCCGTTCATTTTAATGATGCTGTTGCAATTAGTATTTCTAAAGATAAATTTACTCAGTCTATTATGAACTAAGGCTTACCGATCCGTAAAGATGAAATAAATCAGATCTCTGTAACTATAAATTCAATAGTTTGCATCCGTGAGGGTTCGTCTCAGCCCGTTTAGTTTCCAAGTCGTTACAATGACACAGCCACAACGGAATGCACAGTACTAAAGTACAACGTCGCCTGGTTCGGTTAATCGACATTCATTAAATACTCCAACCTAGCAAAGAGATTTGTTGAAACAGATAGATCGCGGGACGGCGATGCATTTCAATGAGGCCGAAATTGGAATTTATATTGTGAGGTTTAAGTTGGCTAAGAATACATTAAAAGCCATTCAAAGGATCTATTAGTTCACGACTTAACATAATTTTCACATCTCAGAAATACTTTTAATATTTAGAATGATTAACCTCATCTTAAATATGCCCTCCAAAAACTATTGTCTACTTATCACAAGATTCTGTTATGATAAGATGATATGTTTACTAACTTAGCGATACCCTAAAATCTAGTAATCTCTTCTTAATGTTCTTGTATTTCAAATGTTATTTGTTTACCTTCTTTGAAGTCTTTAGTCGATAAACAATGGCAGTATTGTCTCCAGTTTTCTATCTTAACCTCTTAGAAAGCGCTCGCGTGTCTACTGAACGAAGATTTAGATAAGTATAGCACCGTATCATGTACACAGTTGGTTTACCGCTACCTAAGTGTTCTGCAGGCACAAAAAGTAGCATACTTTTTGTGCTTGCAGAGCTCTTCGTGATTCAACTGCAATGGTACCATCGCCATTCCTATTTCTGCCTTATTACAGCATGAATCGATTTAACTTAATCACCTTATGGATCCTCAGCCAAATCAACCTCAATTTAGTACCCTTTGTGAGATAGGTTTTGATATCAGTGGCCAGACATTAAAAAATCGCATATACAACAAATATATTAAGGTAGATAGGTAAGTCACGTTACAGTACCTACAAAAGATTGAAATTTCAAACGCTAACTTAACTTTGGCTTTTGTCATTTTCTCTACAAAAACCTTGAATACTTTCCTCGGCGTTATCGTATTATGGCTGTAAAATCGGAATCTGACGAGTCTAGAAGTATGAATAATTGATTTAACCGTTCTGCCACGGAACAGATTATGCGCTAGACCGTCATTGTGTTGCAACTCGCAATGCTCTGATTGCAACGCCATCGCCATACGCGTGTTTGTACAGACAGACGCGTTCATATCTCGTGTTTTGCAAGCACACCATAACTGCTTCAGTAAACTGATAAGTTTAATGAGCCGCGTGAAACAGTATTTGCGAAACGTGTCAATGCTAAGCCGCACTTGCCTGAAATTTCGACACCTGTCTCGTCCTCGCTGAGCGATAAATGACAAAAGTAAATCCACTCACTTCGATAACACTTGAAGCAAATATAAATCAATTACTTTCAATTTGCGAACTTGAATAGTATGGACTAAGTGTAGATCAATACACAATCCACTTAATGTAGCAACAACTACGAAATCAGCTAGCAAAAACTCCACAAAAAAAGCCGCACGATTAGCTCCCCACAAAGGTTGCCAAGTTATCCTATTCTAAACACTTTAAGTGCAATAGCCAATATGAATAAGTTTACGGTTTATTTTTATATACAAACAACAAAGCGTGGCTATAATATCGAAAAAATAATCAGTTCGCGTTTCTAGAGGCGACCGCGCCGGTCGTACCGGTTGACCCTGAGAGGCAACGCAGCTGCCGGCGTCGGGTTTCGTTTTTTCCTTCGCTGAATAGTGTTTAATATCATTACGAACCTTTCGGTCATCTCGATTGCTAACACATATCGATTACTTGACAGATTTGAACGAGCGATATTAAATACGACGAAAATATATCGGTGACTTTTATAATTTTAGCGATAGGAAATAAGTTGTGGAAGTGATAGTAAAAAAGTGAAGTGATAAGTGATGAAAATAAAAAAATGGTGAAAAATGACAGCGGAAAGGCCTCCAGTGAACGGTGGGGTGGGCCCACCGACGAGGCTACGGACTTTTCGAAGGAATTGTGGCGATCAAGGTGCTTAAAGCTTAATTCAGCAAATATCCGAACCTTTACAGCAACGGTGACGTGAAACCGCTTTTCGAAAGTGACTCAGTCTTACGGAGACATTGAATATTGTAAAGAAAAATGTGCTGTCTGACCTGTTTCCCCTTTTACGTTGCTCAATGTCCATGCTACTTCAACAAAAGATATAATCTTAAAAGCTTTAACTTTCTACACTATTCTCAGAATTGCTCCATTGACAATGACCATGTCTTATCCGACGGTATCAAAAAAGGTTAATCTTACTCTATTAAGAGCATTAACTCTAAATGAGTGGCACTAACCTTCTCTCTTTCATAATCCGCATCAAATATGATGATTCGTTTCGTTACGGTACCATCGGATAACCGTATGCTGTATAAATGGAATTTGTTTACTTAAGCTCGTATCACCTTGACCCTTAAACATTATTTTAGTGTCAGTCTCATCACCGACCAAAGTGTACATCGACACGAGTGTCAAGTCGCCGTACTACAGCCTGAACGATGAGGAAACGAAGAAGTTCCCAGTAAAACAAAAGGACAGCTTAGAAGAAAAAGTAAAGTTTATAGAATCGTTAGAAGACACGTGGTGGCTCAGCGTTAGAACAGTTCTAAGAGATGGAGAATGTGAAATACAGGACCTCGTTGCATTCATCGGTAATTAGCATTTAATCAATAACCTAGTAATAATTGTAATATTAATGTCCAGTCAAGTATGGTTTTTGCAGATGTTTATGAATTCGAAACGAAGAATCATACAAAGAATTCGTCGATTGTTATGACGAATTCTACCAAGTGAGTCAGCTAAAGAATATTCAAAAGACAATGCACAAACACATAGTCTATAAATGTTAACTGTCGAAATAGTTTAAACTTTTGGGATCTATAGATTTATGCATGATTTATTGGTGTTCATTGATGCAGATCCTTTTTCATTGAACATAATATCTTTCATTATACGTTCACTGCACGCTACCTAGGACGATCTATCCTCTGGCCGACACCTGATACCGACACGACACGATACCTTTGGATCTTACTCAGCGTGAGAACATACACAAGTACGAGTTACTATCTGGTTTTCTTAGCTAGGTCTGGATACATGTACGTACGTGCACGAGTTGGTCGTAGACATTCTGATTTCCGGCACGTTTTCTAAATTAATATATATGTGTTACAGTTTTTTGTTGAATGTTTGCAATAAGCAAAATTGGTCAAATCATCTCCCAAAAACTGTGTGATATATGGATTCTACAACTATAAATAACTCGTTAAATTTTGCACATATTATTTTAAAGCAACATTTGTCTAAGTTGGTAACAAATCAAACAAAAAATCTTTTAACTTGCAATTTAAAGTAACTCTACAAACTCACAATCATATAAGATCTCGTTGATTATAATCTACTTAACGATTTATATTAATGTATTCCCAAAAGTCCTTGCCGATCCATCATTCATCGATCCATCAATAATGACAAATACCACCATTAAACATAGCAGTAAACCTTTATAGTTATTCGTCACGTCACCATCAAAATTTAATAGATTTAGATTAAAGACACCATATAGGTGTGTCTTAGTCTAAACACAGTTATTATTTCAGTTATGTACAATGATGTAGATGAATGGTATTTGGATAAGTATTATTTCTGAAAGGATAGGAGCACCAGAAGATAATAGGGGGCTTATGAGGGGGGAAATGTTGATTCAAAATTGCGTATTCCTTACATGTTGTGAAATGTTGCTCCTTGTGTGTTATATGGATATCTTTCCTTCAATCGTTCATATTACAGAATTTTAACTTATAAACAGCCATATCAGAATAATTGCGTTTTGGAATCTTCATATTAATATTCCGTAATTCTGTTCCGATAATAATCCGTAATATTCCGATATCCAGTCGTGGCTGTTGTTGCGGTTTCCGTGTGGGTTATTGCAATTTGATTATATTAGACGCTTAGGTTTCCTTAGTAAACGGATCCTCCTGAGAAATCTTTGAATAATGAAGAGTTCTACTGTTTACGCGCTGTTTGTCAATGTTGACCGTATTATGTTTTTTTAAGTATTATCCTCATCAATTATATTCCTTTAAGTACAGTTTTATATGAAGTTAACCACATTCATTGCTACTGCGGAAACTGAAGTAAACACTGTCTACTGAAGTGAGACTTAGCACATTCTCACTACTACCAATCACTACTACCTGATATGAAGCAAAAATAGTCTGTCGAGTCTATTTCTGCTAGTTTGTAACAATGCATTTTTACATTTTTTACACAAAAAATATCTACTTTACGTGTAACTGTCAATGTAACTATAGTCATATTTGGTCATATTTTTAGTGCTATAAGTCTTTTAATATTAAAGCTTAATATTAAGCTAAATTTTAGTTACAATATTATGTAGCGTAAAATCAATTTCGTTTCCTTAATATAATCCGTCTTAGACGCAAGTTTTTCGTGTCGTGCGCGGATAGAATGTATAATTTAAAAGCAGATGCTTAAGATTCTCCTAAACATGTAAATGCTAATGATCTTCCGCGGTGGCACAATTGCGAAATGTATCGACATGCACGAGTAGTGTTCTTGCTTCACGAAGCAAACGTTACAGCGAGTACGGTGCGTTCACTCGAATTTGTTCTTGTTCTTGTAATAAGTGATATCGACCTTGGCGACTTATTAGCTCATTTGGAACTTTTACTTTTGTGTCTTTAGATTACTGTTTTCAAGGAAAAATTATACATGTAAAAGTTACCCTCAATAGGCTAAATTATTTACCTAATTCAATACAACGCTTGAAAGATAGACACAATTATTTACATACGATTCCAATGCAACTCGAATCCAAAATTTTTCAATCAATCCAATGTGGAATGGGTTACAAATACCCAAGAGCCTTAGCGTCTACTGACCATTAAGTTGACTGCATACTCAATAACTACCTCAATTCTATAAGAAATGACTAATTTTAAGAAATGACTAAAACCGTATCGATACCCGAATAACCACACGTCTTAAATACAAAGTTACCACAGTATAAGGTAAATAAGATAAAGGAAAAGTTAAAAGTGGACAAGAAAACCTCAAGAGCCATAAAATATCTTTGTTCGTTGCTTCAGACTAATCGTTTGTAGCAACCAGCGTCACTTTATGACCTATACCTACAATATAGGAAATTGAATGAGAAAGTACTTACCGGTGTAACAAAATGCAAAGTGTATGAGTTTAATCGGTGCGAACAAAATGTTACTTGTTTTGCGCACAGGAAGCGAAATACGGACAAAGATGTTTTATTTACATAACACGTTGATGAAGTCGAGTTTCTCCTCGTTTCCTTCCTAAATTAAAAACTATAAAAACATAGTTTTTCACTTGTCTGTTATGAAGGCATATGATAACTATCGCTTGCGTGCTTTGCTTCTGTTATCTCCAATACAGCTGCAGCTTTTCTGGTGCTGAATTCCTGCAAATCTGTTGCGACCAGCAATCTCGTCTAATATGTAATACTTTTCTCAATATCATATATACCTGTCATGTTAAGAAGACTGAAGTTTCAATTGTAAAACTAAATAAAATAAGGTGATCTACATGACCATAAAAGAATAAATTGTAATGATTCACATTTCTTCAATTTTGTAATTTAAAATTCAGTTTTCTTCACAGATGTTGATATTGAGAAAAATATTTTTGATTAAAAATACATTATAAGGTAGCAGTTCCCTTGAAGTTTTTCTGCAACTCTAGCACACATCATAATTTTTAAGGCAGGAAAAGGCAAATATCTACAACTGTGATGCGTTTTATCTTAGACCAAATAGTAATGTGTCTATGATAGTGATCAAAAAGACTCAGACTTTAAGTTTAGCAAAAAAAAAGCGCGACTTATTTTAGCGACTTACGACTTGACTAATATTTTAAATGTTAAGTCATCAGAGTAAAGGCTAACTCCAAGTTAAAGAGTGAGTTGTTTACTGGGAATGCTAAGAAGCTGTGCGTAGACTTTAAATCTATGTACTTACGTAAACAAAAGGTTCGACGACTCGAACGAGAGTTCTAAGATTAAAAAGGCCCGACAGCCTTCAAACCTAGAGTCGAGATTTGTAAAATTTCGTCGGGATTCAAAAACTTTTTAAGACTTAAACGACTGAGATTCTCTCATCACTAATCTGTGATCAACTAAAAGTATCTATCCTATTTTAAAGTTTGTATTTGTTATTAGCCGGTTTTCAATAAAAAAATATCTATTTTTGTCAAACAAGCCTCATGTTCAGTCAAATTTAAGTTATGTAATAACACATTGTTAAAATATATATATTATACAAACTAAAAAGACAAACCCGCTCAGTTTCTTGCCGGATCTTCTCGGTTGTAGTCGTGTTCCGATCCGGTGGTAGTGTAAGAAAAAAAATGTAACTGAGAATTTGTAAGTGCGCCCGAAGGCCTATGCAAAATAAAAACATTTCATTTCATTTATTCTAATCTATCAGTAAACTCCTCTTGTCTCCAGAATGCGACAGCAGTGACAGCGGCCACTTGTACGAGTCACTGGAGCCGGCGCCAGCTCCTCCGCCCGCGCCTCTACCTCTAGAAGATGACTTCGACTCCTTCGACAGCGACTCGGAGACTGATGATCATGATAAGGTGATTTATCCTCTTTGTACTTGCATTGGATGTACGAAATAAGCATACATAGAATTCATCTTATATTAACTAAACTCATATTATTTTAAGGCTGAGTTGATATCCAACATTATACAAGTATATTATACAAGTCAGACAGGAGGCGTTGCTGCCCCAAAAAAACCTAGATAAAAGTAAACTGTGTAACATCGATCTTAAATCAACAAATATTACACCTTAATAGCACTTAACTGATAGCAGAAAAAAAAACATTTCAACATGCTTAGTATGGCAGCAGTATTGCAACAGTTTCATCCAAACCCTTATTATAGTTATATTACAAAAAGTATCTGACAAATTTAGTTCTACTTCTAGGAATTTTTAAATAGAGATGAATTAATTCAGATACACATTACATCAAAGTTCTAATATGAAACTTTTTTTTTAAATTTCCAGACTGTTACCCCAACACAACCTCCCCCGACGTTACCGGCGTCGAGACTACCTTCCCCGCCGAACGGGGGCGGACCCTACACCCTCACGAAGATAGCTAGCGCCGCCCAGCGGAAGATGCGGCAAATCAAACGGAATCTCACCAAAAGATACTCGGGTAATTAATATAAATAAAAAATAAAAATATTTATTTTAAATTATTTTTGCAACGTAAAAAAATAAAAAGAGATTCCGATACCGGGAATCGAACCCGAGCCTCCTGGGTGAGAGCCAGGTATCCTAGCCACTAGACCATATCGG
>DWNE01003356.1:0-16850 GCA_018249875.1 Cecropterus toxeus | reverse complement strand
TATTCGTGTTTGTGTGTCCATGGCACCCACGACACAGGAGAAAATCCTATTGTGGGGCTATGAGTGTAGAAGGCGTGCTTTTAGAAAAAAAAAATCATCCTTAATATACATTATTCCTTAATTACATTATTACCCGATTGCATCAGAAGGAGGGTAATGTGTTCGAGCGTATGTATGTATGTTTGTTTGTATGTATGTCCATTTCTTTGCACGTACTACAGCCAAACGGCTGGACGGATTGTGACGTATGGCATATCATTAGAATCGTCTCAGTTTGGAAAGTGGCATAGGCTATATAATTTTTAAAAATGGCGCCTGGAAATACAGGGAAAGGGGGGAGGGACGATGTTTTTTACTATTACGACCACATGGCTATTTTGACAAACACTCACATAAGCGTTAAATTATATATATGTCATTGTGAATAAAAAAATATTTTTAAGCTGTCGGGTTTTTTTATTAATGTTTTAATGATGTTACTAGTTTTTAACATCACTAGGTACTAGTTAGTAGATATAGTTAAAGTAGTTGGTTGTATTTTACGTGAATCGACTCCACCACCGGGCATCTCTACCACACGTTTTTCCAGGTGCTAGAATGTAGTTCGATCGTGGAAGTTCCACCGCCACACCTATCCCTAGCGTGAAGCAGTACTTGCGTTTCGTTGGAAGGGTGTGGTTACCGGCCAGATCTTCATGGGCGGCAATAACCATTACCATTAGGTGGACTGTAAGCTCGTATTGCTACTTCATTCTTATAAAAAAACGTATTTTTACCACAATATATCCGTATTAAGCGCTGCTGTTCTGATTTGAATAAGCGTTCCAACCTAGTCCAGGGTAGCATTTGTGACCGTTCTCAGATGGAACTCTGATTATGAAATAATTAAAAAACATCTTGTACTAGTTTTAAATAAAGACTTGTTCAACAATGTTGTCTCTGTTGGAGGATAGAAGAGTAGAATGAGCGTCTTTAGGACGGAGTCCTATTAAATCGTAGTTCAATGCAGCTAAAGAATCTACGGAATATAAGATAGAATACATCAACTTGCTTTTTATAATTACGATAACAAAATATATATAAACACACGTAAAGTTAACGTACATAACGTTTTATTTTAAGTTAAATATTTGTTATTTGCATTGAGTTAAGAAAGTCATAACATATTTACGATTCACGGAAAAATTCTCTATGGAGGACTGCGCCAGCTAATGAGTCAGTGTGTTTTATTTTAGACGGCCAAAAGAAATATTTGACGCGTAACCTGAAACTGTTTTGTATATTTTACGCGGGGCTTGCGGGCGATAATTTCGATACGAAACTCGGCCGTCTGGCGGGCTAACGTGGCATTTATGATTTATAATCCGGCCCCCGACGGGTCCCCTCTTCTGAGAGACAGCGGACTTAAAAATAATTTTGATTTTAAATTGGAAGCAACTTATTAAACCCGGGTTTTATGTGATGGGACATGGTAAATGACTGGCAGATTCAATGCGTCAGTGGTGAAGAAATTCCAGAGTTCAACATTTTTTTATAATTAGTAAAAGTAACCCGCAAATGCTGTCATACCCAATTAAAATGGGTGGTATTTATGGAAAAAATGAAGAGCTAATTTGTAACTTTCAAATAAGGACGTAAATCCTATAAGCACGGCGGTGCGTCCAGTGTATCTATTAAAGTTTCTAGTTTTTGTCATTTGGCGTAAGAATGCGGTTGTCGAGCAAGTAAAGCATGTTTCAGTTACTTTTATGTAATAGAAGTCAAGTCGAGCAACTTAACGAATTACAAATTGTTTTAAAAGATATAGCTTTAAAAAGTTATGAATTACGGAAAATCGAACGTAACATCGGAGACGAGTTCGCAGAAATTACGTGGTAGCGAGAATTCACTTTGCGATGTATTTACACTCGCCGTAATAACTAAAAAGTGTATCATTACTTAGTGCGTAGTAATCGATGGTTATCTATCGGCACAGGCTGCGTCAACATGCCGAGCGCTTTCTCGCCACTTAATTACGACAGTCACGCTTCACCTAAGAAAAATCTTTTGTGCTCTTTTTCCGAGCGTCAAGAAATGTAACAGAACGGGTTGAGGAATATTTTTTTTTCAAATGACTTTTTAGTGTCACGGCTTGGCCAGTGACGGTTTAATGAGAAAGCTTTGTGATCGCTGAGGCAGGCGGCCCTGTGTCGAATTGTCACGGCGAAGCTCCACACAGTTTTATTTTACAAGGATCGCAATGGACGCCGAAGTTACCATACTCGTAATATTTAACGCGCTTTTAACGAAAGAAATGATTTTAACTGTAACAACATTTCGATGTGATCTGTGTTATATCAAGTACAGATTATAGAAATTTAAGCAAGGTAAGTATAAGTAGGGATAATAGGTACAAAATAAGAAAGGAAGACAGATGAATAATGCTTTAGATGATGAATTGATTAAACTTGGAAAACCAAGAAAAGATTATTTATCGTTGTTAATATTCTAATATTAAATAATATAATAATATTAAACAGGGTTATATATTTAAGTTTGAATCAAGTCAATAATTATTGTAAACATTTACTCTAAATTTGTAATGTATTAACATACGTATTTATTATGATTCAATTAATACCAATATAATTTCAAATCAATACGACCATTTTAGTTTCATTATAGCGGTCATTGTTTATTAAGTGAAAAAAAATACGTGAACTGTTTATCTATCACTATAAGAACAAGTTTTATCATGGAATAGCATCTCTCTGTTAAATGCATAATTGCTGGTATTTATAACCGTCCTCTCTGGTATTTTTTCTTCTTCAGTACATTTTTTACTAATATTAGTTCAGGTAAGAATAGCTAAACACATTGAAAGAATTAATCTTTTTATTTTTCAGAAATGACATGTCTAGAAAATATCGAGACATAAACTGTAAAGCTAATTTGTACACATCCCTTGTTAAATAATTCTTGAGTAAACTAGTAGCAACTAACATGATTTTTTAAATAGCGCTTTTGCTAGAAAACTGGTATCGAACATTTTCGCAGTCTAATTGTAGATAATAATAATAATAAGTCATCTGTTTTGACACTGATAATGAAAAAATAATGAAATGAGTGTGTGTCTGTGTACTTATGTACACGCGTTAGAAGTTATACTTATTTGGCGTAACAAGATAAAAATCTTTTTTAAAAATTTTATCTTTCGCCTTATTTTATGTTTGAGGGAACACCGACACCAATAACAGAAAAAAGGTATTTTGTATTCTCATTTTTTGTATTATAAATTAATAATAAATAAAAATAAAATACGAAAATAAAAATAAAACTAAAATGTTTACTATAAGTATCCAACTTCAGGGTGTCGGTTTTTCGTGACGGTTTGCGCGCAAATTGTAAAAAAATACTCTCATCATTTTTCCCTAACGTGCCAGAAGAAGTATAACTTCAAAAACATGGAGTTGCTTGCTGAACCTCTTATGTGAAGGTATTTTAATCCTGAAATAGAAGTAGAGTATATAACAACAGATATTATAAGTAACAATTTGTATATATCTCCCGCGTAGGTCTGTATAAAATAAATACATAGAAATGTTTTACATATCATATAACGGTTTATTTTTTTACAAAATTGAAGTAACAAAGCAAGCAGTCCCTAAGACATCTGTAAAAATATCGTGCAGAACAGAGGTTCTGTGTAAAGTCAATAACAGATGCGTTGCTAGTTGCGAGGACTACGATGCTCCCAAAAAACATTCGAATTAACTCTTTGAATTTTGCAAATTGAGCGATAATTACCACTAAATATAATCTTTTTTTATGTATTTTCTAATTTCTTTCGTGTAGTTAGTTGTGAGTTAGTTAAAAATTGAAGTACTTGCTCTTACAATAGAAACAAACAAAGAAGATTGGAGATGGAAAAAGATTTCCATAAATATTGATACATCGAGGGAACCGTGTGAGCTGTATGATTGTCCTCTATTTAATAGCAATAGACTATTCAAGTAGGGGCATCGCATTTCCCATGATTCCCCATAGATACCCCGTTCTTGATACCTTTATATATTACTCTAAATATCAATTTATTTGTCCGGCAGATCAGTCGTGACACGCTAGCGTGGTCATGCCGTCCGTATCCAATCCTGTGAGAAATGTCTGGACTAGTTCAATGGTCATCAGATTGACGATTACACAAAAAAAGGGAAGCTCGATTAATTTCTTTCCGATTGTATTCACAATTCGACCGTTCCGTTCACGTTTCTGACAGAAGGTACTTATGACCTAACCACGATCAGTTGAAATAATAGATTGTACTTGCTGTTAAATTAATTAATGTAAGGTATGTCTAATAAACATGAGAGATGAGATAGCATTCTATTTTATATACCAATAACTCTGTTGAATTACGTTGGATCGTAATAGACGGACAGACGTCGTAAAATAACTAATGTAATAGGCTATCATAGTTGCATTTCAGGGCAAAGGCCTCGCCCTGGTGCTTGTATTACAATTTTATTGTGTACTTATACCGAGATCCGGATAGATTTATCTTGAGTAAATAACTGATATAAACATACACTGTTCAGATACCGAAAGCAGTATACACTGTGAGGAAAACAAGACACGGCGAGCAACTGAGACTTATTGCAATTGGACGCGTGGTAGAGGGACCGTATTCTGTCCGCTTCTTGAACAATCGATACATATAAATGCAAATAAAGAAGTTTGCTTATAATTTAATAGTAACTGCAATTCGTAATTGACTTTTTTAAGGATTTTATTCGAAGATAATAAAGTTATTTTCAAATTTTTATACGTATAACATTTTTAAAATACAAATATTAAAACCGTGGTCAGAGGCAAAGCTATAGGTACGCTTGTAGCATATGCATATTTATTGTTATTTGCAGAACACAGAATGAAGTTGTTAACCGTCGAATGTACTACGCTAAAACTAACTGGATACATTTAATGAATACAGAGGTTAGATATTACGATTAACGCTTGTAGGTCAAGTTGTCTATCGAAAGAATTTACGAGAAATTGGCTATTGTGTTCAGTGTGCTCATAACTCGCAACAGCCTAGAAGGATTGCTCTTTAACCCTGCCTCGCTTCGTGATGTCGCCTCGACCTCGGCAAATCTGTTTTGCCCATCATAATCGTAGTTTTCAATTTACGGTGGCTATTGCTCATTGTATGGGCTCATTCGTCTTCAAAAGTTAACAGCTTAAAAACAGGCTTTACACTCATAGCCTCACACTAGGATTTTCTCCTGTGTCGTGGATACCATGGATACACAAAGTCAAATACACAAAAACCCAGATCCAGAACAGAAATCTAAACTCATCATTCATATTACTGTCTGCCCGGGTATCGAACCCGGGACCCACTGCGTGTCAGACCGGTATGGTGATCGCTCCGCCACGCGGGTCGTCAAGTAATACTAAAAAAATATACTATTCGAAAAAAACCGCTTTAATACCGCTTATTATATATATTTACAATGCTTGCATGTGCTCACGTCTGATGTGGAAGGAATGATATGTAACAATAGACACCCTTTCAGCCGCAGTAAGGTACGAAGTCAAGAAGTTATAAATTTACTCTCGAGATACGCTCAAACCATCATATAAATTACATTAAATAAACTCAGAAGCATTCCAACATACACGGGAAGTATGGAAACCTTATCAATAAGGCAACGGGGAGTCTGATCATATCGGCCGTCGGGCTCGGCAATATCTACACGATACAGAGTTACGAATAGAAACGAACATGACATTGTTCGATTATCGTGACTTAAATTGTATCAGATTTATTCAGATAATTTGAGATTGTATCTAGTAGCGAATGATTGCGAGATTTTATTAAGCCAATCATTTTAGCGTACATGGACAGATTGATATGTTATATGTTTATGAGTTGTATTTAAATCACGTTATGTAACGTAAATTAGACGTAACATTACAAAAAACTACATCTTATTTTTGTTTGGTCTGTGATTAGTTTTTTGTCAACGGCTTTCATGTTAGATATAGATGAAACTTTTTATTTTTTTTCTAGATGGATGAAACAAAATTAAATATAATTCACAGATTTAACTAATATAATACATCGTTTTTGTATGTCATCTACTGCTATATTGAGATACGATTATCACAATATTAGATTATGCACATACATTAACTACAATAAGTCGAAACATAAACTAATGGCAGTGTAAGCAATATTGTAGTATTAGTTTTAGCGAATGGAATGTGCCTAATGGCAAGACGAATATCCAAAGTCAAGTTCGGTCGCTAGTACTTATATATTGTACATACTTACCAGTTTAAGTACTCGCTAATTATCTAGAAAATTTTGAGAACCTGCCAAAACAAAAAATGCACTTTGTTGTACTTGGCAATACATAAACAGCTGTTCTGGTGGTGCAACTTTCTATTGGCCCCAGTAGTCCCCTTCACATCAGTTTGTACACCAAGACAGGAGCCTTCAGTAGGTATTTTATGCCGTATATGGATCGGTTTGTTTGGCTCGCTCAACTAAACTGATCAGTTGTGATGTTTAATCTGAGCGTCCAACGTAGTTAAGCGTTCAATACAAGTACTAGATGTAAAACTTGTCTAATTAATTTGTTTCATACAAAATTGGTTATGAATTTTGATGGGCTACGGTACCATTTTATACCATTTCAACTGTATGCTCATTGGCCGTTTCTCCACCACTGATCGTAAAAAAACAGGTTTAACAAGAAATAATGAACGCAAAACAGAAAAGTTAACACCTTGTCTTCGAAATGTCTATAAAATAAACCTACTCATATTACACGTTCATTTGTGTTTATTTAGGAAATATTCTGTAATTTCCCAAGTATCGCTCATTATTACCTATTCGGATAATTATCTTGGCCCCTTGAAAGGTCGTCTTTACAAAAGTCTCAAGATAACTATATAGATGAACGATTATTACCAACTCTATTTATGCGTTCTTTTCTCTAGTTGAAACTTACACAAATTTAGATTCTGTTAAATAATATTAGCGTAACAGACATTGGTACTGGAAAATATATCTTAATTTGAAAAGTTAAAACTAAATATACATACATATTATTGTTTATGGTTAATTTGTGGTTAAATGGTGTTCAGCTATAAATAACTTATTAGTATAGCAATATATATTTGTATATAAATGGTTAGGCGTTATATGTATATTATTAACAATAGGTACATTTATAAGAGCTAAAGCTATAGATATGAATATTCTAAAAAAAACTGTCTATTATATATTAATCCTATGTATTTGATACATATACACTTAAGTATCATTTTTAAAGTATAATATAATGTTAAATAAATAGTCTGGGTTAAAATACTCATTTTACAAACTAAATTGCTCAACAAAGCTTGCGTTCCAAGGGTCAGAGGAGGTGGTACACATTTCTGTAGCTTATTGTTGTATTGAAGCAAAAAAACACTAAACTTTTATATCAAACTCGTTTTTAAGACAGTAACATCACAAAAAGTTCAGTGACATCGAAAGTTTAGTGAGTCGTGAACAAAGATGGTGTTCAGGAAATTGTCATTTTGTAACTTTGTTCCCACCATAAAGTAATCTGGAATGTGATTAATCTGTTTATTATGTCTGCTTAAGAATTAAATTCACTTTGATGCTTTAGTGTTTAGTGCAATGGCATAAAATAATATATTTGCATTCCGTTGTGTTTATTCGCCTTTTTTATTATCTCAATGTCTTGCATTCAGAATATGTAATACATACTGCAATATATTTTAGTACACTGTAACCATAATAAACATAAACTAAAAAAGATAAAATATTATGTATTAACAATATATTGTCATAATATTTATACGTTAGACACGTATGAAATTTATGACAATGTATAGTAATATCTGATAAATTTCATACGTGCTAACGTACAGTAATATGACAATGTATTAGACTAGGACAGCAGAATATTGTTTTAGACATTTTGTTTCTATTAAAATCAAAGGTAAAACCTACTATGTATATATATCTCATCTAACATGATTCTATAACATACATATGAGGCGACCGTTCTAATCCGACGTCAGTCCACGGTCTTCGGAATGAATGGACGACCGTGTTTTACCTGCCTAAGTCGGCCCAGCTTGCAGCAACGATCAAAATCCTTACAAAAGTTATTTTCGAAATAAACATGTTATCTTTTACCGATCTAATTTTATTGTATACAAATAATATAATTTGTATAATAATGTTTGTACGAAAAATACACGCGAAAACAACTAGCATTTTAAAATTATTTTAATTAATTATGGACTAATTGTCTCGCGTACTATCTTGAGTATAATAGTAATAATATTAAAGGTTTTTCACATCCACCATTCATGTCCTATTATGTAAAACGTACAATCTCTCTATGTCTATCTAAATGAGTTTTGGATCGTTATATTTTATCAAGGACTTACAGCTTTAGCCTAGGTTGCCTACAGCCCAATGCCTTCAGGCTATGGCTCCGGTAGAAAATTAATTAGGGATTATTAGTCAGCCGCCTTTATTACACGGGAACATTCCAGCAATGCTATCGTTTACATCCCGTTTATCGATTTATATTAAGAAAATTGCTTATATATTGAAGTATACGTTGGATTTCATGATGAGATATAAATTTAGACGATACAATATTTATGCTATATACAAATCAATAAAAGTAATTACAATATTTTAAACACCGATCTTTGTAAATGAATCTATCATGACATAATCTGAATATTAATAAAAATAATAATATAACTAGTATAGCAGTCGAAAAAAAATCTTAAAGATTTAAATGAGCAAAAATGAAAATTTATCAAATATATAATTATTATATAAAATTAAATATAAATTTTAGATTTAAAAAAACACTTACAATTTTTACAGGAATATATTGGTTTCTGTAAAAAGACGTTAGACTGTATTAGTTAACTCAATACTCATAAAACAATTTTGGTAGAACTTTGTGGTGTTCTGGTGTGTAAGGTATGCTAAGGGAGACATACTTACCGAGGTTTGTCAATTGAGTCCTCAGGGGTAACAAAGTATGGTTCAACTCAGGTAAGACTGTGAACTTATATGGGGTTGATTACATAAGTCTATGGGCGGCAGTGGCCACTTACAATCAGGTGGATTGCATGTTCGTTTGCTACTTTTATATTAGAAAAAAATAAAAACCAATCAATGTAATAAGATGAAATATCTAGCTCTGCTCCGTACAGGCTCAGAAGTGAAACTCATTTCACATATCCCATTTTTCGCATGTGGCAAGGAAGTGGTTTAGATATGAACAAATAATTGGATTAGTTGTAAATTAAATCAGTAGGACTACTTTTAACGATGACCAATACTTAAAAAGACATCCGTTTCTCAACTAGTTTGAAACGCTAACGTTGGCTGACCAGATTAGAAAGTTATTATCGGCGATCTAGATCGTGATAAGTTTTTTCTGTAAACAACTATTCTTCTGACACTGTCTTCTGATAATATCTCCCTTTGTCCTCACGTTCTTGTGAACTGGAACGCAGAACAAAATTCTTGTATACATACATATTTGATCATCTTAAGCCGGTAATGTACTTCGATTATATGCAATAGGAAAGTGTATACATGTGTATGTATACAATTAAGAAAGCGATTAATAACTATATACGGAATAGGACAAATACTGATAAATGTGTTTCATTTTCAAATAACAAATTATTGACATTTAATTCATTAATGAGGAGGCTAAGTGAATTGCGGAGTATCTTCACGATAAAGTCGTTCCATAAAACAAGTTCGAGATGCTAGGTGGTACAAATCTAATAGAGATAAGTTATGAAATGCAAACAAATTTAACTATATCTTCGGTGATGACTAATGCGGCGAGACCCTCAATTCGTTGCTAGTTAAAGTACGGAACCAGTTTGATAGGCCCGCCACAACTAGACAAGGTAAGCGTACCGTACATTCATATTTGTATTTATTAGAGAGAGGTAAATACTCTGCGCTGGTAATTAACATTCTATAATGATGTTCCGCTCTGTCGTGGTTTGTCGTTGGCAGAGGTAACGGGGAATCCGATCCATTTATCGCGCTTATCGCAAAGCAGTTTCCAGAGCTATTATCATTAAAATGTTTATTGCGATATGCGGCAAAAATAGAAACAGTTCATTCACTTATTGTTACTTAATTTTATTTACATATAAAGAGGCCCTTTCTTAGCATGTTTGTGGCTTTATGATGAGACTTTTTACGAGTACAAAGCATTCGCGATTTTTTTCAATAAATAATATTTTATAATCACGGTTTACGAGTTTAAAAACACATTGTCAATTGTAGACCGATTGACGAGCTTAGTATTATCAATAAAAAAATAATGATGCGGTGACCCATCCAAGTTTTGACCGCGTCTGTCGTTTCTTAATTTTGTAGAGTGCGGCAAAACAGTAGACTAACATTTTTATCTTTGTCGTCAACTGATTATTTCTTTTTTACTTTTGCGATCCTTAGTGCTGTCATATACATATATATAAACTGTGTATGGAATCCTGAATAACAGCGACAAATCTCTTACTTTATAGAAGTAGACGTCTCGTTAAGTTTACTGAACACGGAAACCCAGATACCGGAGTCGCGAAGGATAGGACGAAAACAAATGCGATGGGTAAACAGATGATATCTAGTCAGATTCCAGACAATCTGTGTAAAGCAGAATGTCTAACGCAGCGCTTTTCAATCTTCTTCCTGACACGACTTTCTTGGTACGCGAAAATATTTTGCGATTTCTTTCTCCTCTATCCTTCACTGTTTCTGTATTTTATAACATTACAAATATTGAATATATAGAAAATTAGTTTATTTCCATGTTTAAATATCGGTTAAATGCCTTTGAATACAAATTACCTTCTGCAAAGGTCATTTATTGTTAGTTTATATTAAATTTACATTGTTTATTATCTCTATCTCTTGCGACCTCTACATTCCAGAGACTTTTTAAGGGGTTCCTCAACACTTTGAAGAACACTGGTCTAACGGGTGTGTCTGGGCTCAAACTGGGCGCTACGTTCAGAGTGACAGACGTACTCCTTGTCCATGCGCTAGTCAATCTTTCAAGCTATTATGCCTGAACTAACTTCGCAGATTGCTTGGCGGATATGTTATCACTCAACAAATTTTCCGCTTGTCTGCGTTTACGCTATTTGTTAATGTTTTGAATAACGTCCATTGGATATTGGTAAGCAAGTTTATACTATTAGTGGACTGTGGTAAATACAAAACAACGGGACGGACTGTATGATTCATCTTTGCAGAACCTGTACTACTGAAGCTTTAGTTACATAATTTGATAATCTTTCTATGACATAGACCTACTAAGTATTTTTATAGTGTACTCTTATTGGGGTTAAAATCAGCGTGGAATGTTTGTTAAAAATCTCGCGGGATTAAAGCAATTATTACGACAATTCATGTATTACTGTCTAGTCACTTATAGTAAGCCTTTTATGAGGAAGAATAACGGACATGGTAACACATGGTCGCGATAGTAAAAAAAGTCGTCCCTCCCCCCTCTTTTTCCTTTATCTGTAGACGCTATTTTAAAAATATAATAGCCTATATAACTACTGAGACGATTCTGATGATTGGTCATACGTCACAATCCTTCAAGTGGTTTGTGCTGTACCGCGTGCTAAAAAATGGACAAGAATCTAAACAAACAATATGTTTACGACGTACATACATATATACGTTCGAAGACCATTACCCTCCTGCTGACGCAGTCGGGTAAAAAGGTAACTATAATGGTTATAAAAAAAGACCTATTTACACTATGAAACAATCAACCGAACATAAGAACATTCTATTATTATTCTATAACATAATTTACAAGTATTATTACATTCCCAATAATACATTACAGAAGACTAATGCTTCCTCTATCTTAAAATAATTAGAATATTTTATGATCCCAATAGCATCCTGATTCAAATACGCCTCGTAACACGGCCTCCATGCCATACTATCAGAATATAATGAATACAGATGGAGTGGTTCGTTAAAAATATTCCCTGAGTTGTAGTACTTAGTGGATTTATGTGAATTGCTTTACCCAATAAAGTAAGAGATGTCTCGTAAATCGTTAGAACACTGAAGTGAAGTCAGGCGACACCTAGAGTGGGCGCATCCACCGTTAGCCGTAAGGCTTTAAACATACTATGGATTTAAGACAGTGGTCCTTTATTCCGTGCTTTGTTCAGGAATTCCATTTATAAGTAGTTATTCTATAACCATGTTTTTAAATATGGTTTTAAATGTGTAAGTATACATAATTATATTATAAACATGCATAGAGTTTGTTAATGAACATGTCCATTAATGGGTAATTTTAAAGTAATATTTTTGTTTTAGGATAGTCGTTTCTATTACTTTGCTCGTGACTAAAGTAGATAAATTACTATAATTATTATTATTTTAATTGTATCATAATTAATTTTTATTTCTAGATTTTTAAGTAAATGTACAATGTGACTTTTACAAAAGTGATTATTTTTTAAAACTCAGTGTTTTTTTTTGTTTTATAATGATTTATTTATTAGATCAGGCATCTGTTACAAAGTAAAACCAGTTGATGGCTGACTGACTTTGCGTTAAGTAGCTTGAACGGTACAAATAGTTTACTTTTAGAAGTAAGCATCTATGTCGACCTACAAGTAGACAGTATCGAGTAGCGAGACATGGTTCAGTGACGGCGATGTGTAGGTCAATAATGAAAATTGATATTAGGTATACGAATGAGCCCGAAACTGATATAGTGACTTAAATTAAAGCTGGGATTATATTTCAATTGAAATGTTTACACAATTTATATCATATCCTATTAGTTGTGTATTCAATTTGTTCTGTTAATACCACCACACAGTTAGGCCTTTCGCAGGTACTTTAAATATTCCAAAGAGATTTTTAGGCATTTATGTATTTGTAACAACGTATCAGCTAATGACTATTAAGCTGATGAATAGTGCAATAATAAAGTAGGACTCTGATAACTCAACATATTTATTGTATTTGGAAGTCATTGTTATTTGACTTTACTTATTTTTACTATGTTCCAGACTGGTTTTATAAATTGTAGAAAATAAAGAAAAAAATATATATATTTTCTAAATTATGAACAGACGCGTGGAATTCATAGTCATGAATTCAATAGCGTAATTATAGATAGAATAGAGATACTAACGGACCTCACACATACGCTGACAAAGGGTAGGCGGGAGATGCAGCCGCAGCAAATACATCCCACACGAAATCTATCCAATAAATACCCAAAAAGCTTGTTCTGCGAGCATTCCGCGTCTATTGTGTTCCTTGCAGATATATCTTGCGTAAGGAACTTGCCATTCGCGCCGGTTATGCTCTCGCTCTACCCACCTTCAAAGACCTTCGACTATAACTATCGCGACGACATGTACTCGTACATTACTGGTTTTGATAGTGCACTGGTTTTGAGCGAAGTATGGCGGGCAGAAATGGACAGGCTGGAAGCTTTGCGGTTCGTCAAACAACTTTCGTATATCGACCACAGTGACCGGTTATCTAATGCAATAGTTGACAAATCGCTCAATTGTCCCGGGTCGGTAGGATGTCGGGTTCCAACTAGTTGGGTGGCGGGTTGCGCAACTCGTAAGTTGGCGACTTGAGTCCGCCTGACGAATGCCGGAAGACGTTTAGCTTTATTGTACTTTATTGCGATTGGTCAAACGGAAAATATTTGTCGATTTGTGTTTGAAAAGATATTTCCATTACTGGTATTTGAACAAAATCCATTCCTCGCGTTTATTCCATGAAGTCATTGATATGAAACTTTTACGATCTCTCATTTATAGAAGTACCTTTTGTTTCGCTAAATCTCGTGAATGACATTTACGGTAGAGTAATGGAAAATAAATTGTATAAGCATAAAGTACGAGTATGTACTTCTATGTAGATATATAGTATAGTTCTGAAACCGTTGGTAACAAACAATCGGCTCACTTTTATATGAGGCGACCATCTCAGTCCTCGGGAGTAGCAACGCATCTGTGATAGAATTCATATAGAACCCCTGTTCTATATGAAGTTGCTTACAAATGTCCATGGGCGGCAGTAACCATTTACTATCAGGTGGGCTGCTTGCTCGTTTGCTATTTCATTATATAAAAAAATGACTAGGAGTATCATTTTAAACTTTAAGCGCATTTCTACAAATTGCTCTACAATACGCAGCGAAATTTCATAGCCATGTAACATTTGACAAAAATAAATATTTTCAAACGTTTAACATATTATGCGTTCATAAGAAGGTCCAAAAATTTTGTTAAAATTCGTGAACCACTAAAATTTGCAGCAATATGTAGGTACTAGTATATCAAGTATTTTTTTTTTTAACGCAGTTAGAATCCCCCATGGTTCTAAGCTCATTGCTAGTTCATTGCTAGTTTACAATAAAACTTAGCAATTATAAAATAATTATCACTTTTTAATGCGTTAATTCGTAGACCTATTGTATGTAAAATTATCACAATTATAATCATTAGGTACAACAAATAATTACGTAAGAAAACCAACTGCTAGGAATTTTGATTACATAACATTAATTTATGGTTTATATTACAATATTGTATTATGTGCGTATTTATTTATATAGAAAACAGACGGTATATGTATTTATGTTTTGTGATTATATGTATGTGTAATAGCAATAAAAAATTCGCGTCTTTTTACTTTATAAATTTGCAAAAAGTATTAACCAAGTGTGATTAAAAAAAACATAAAATAAAATAGATTCAATTAAATTTAATTAAATAGAAAAATTAAAATTTTTCGTAATTATTTTCTTAATGTCAGTTCAACATATTATTACAAAAGTAAAATATATTTAATACACTGAGGGAACTGTTAGCGTGGTTGTTATAGCAGTATAGAAAAAAAATATGATAATATTTTTTATTGTGACGAAACATAGATAAATAAAAAATATTACTGATCTTACCAATATAATAAGGCCCCACATTTGCATGATTCTGAAACAAATACAAGATTTAATTAGTACTGATATACATTCAAGGGTATAATAAAAATGTCTGCATATCTGTATATCTATACTAATATTATAAAGCTGAAGAGTTTGTTTGGTTGACCGCGCTAATCTCAGGAACTGCTTGTTCGAATTTTAACGGTTTTAACAACTTTTCTATAAAGGTTTATGTTGATTGTTTGGAAACGATTTGTTTAGCTGATAAAAATTACTTTGGTACTTGACAAAGTTGATAACATTTTGAGTAATGTGAATGTACAACATCCCTCGACATCATATCTTTATGTTGAGGGATAGCCAAGTTAAACACGCTAAAACATTTCCTGTAAATATACACATAAATGCACTGAATGAATTCGACAAAGCACTGCCGAGGTCTTCGATTTCAAAAACGTTTTCGACGACCCGCGTGTCCGAGCGGTCACCATACCGGTCTGAAACGCAGTGGGTTCCGAATTTGATCCCCGGCCAGACTGACATCTGAATGATGATATATTCTGTTCTGGGTCTGGGTGTTTGTGTATTCGTCTTTGTGTGTTCATAGTATCCACGACACTGAAGAAAATCCTAATGTGCTATGAGTGTTGAAAGCGAAACAGCCGACGCTAACTCACAAAGGAGTGTGCGCTCACCGCTGTGTTTGACCTTCTCCATCGAGGAGTTGACGTCCGTTACAGTTCGGTCAAATTGATGCACTTGCATCCTTCGGCATCGGTCAAATTTTCGGTGCATTGGGCCAAAACCGAACATTTTGCCGAAGGCGATTTTTATGACCGTTCTTCAAGACCGACACAAGAAACAAGAGGAAAAATAAATGTGTGTGTCAGTTCCGACGCACTACTGAAGTTTACTTCTTAAGTTCGCTTTGTAGCATACTCTATACACGTCTTAATACACTCACAACCAGTGCAGCCAGATCGTGCGTAGAACGTACCCCCACTATAAGTTGTTTTGTCATCAGTAAGAGTGAGACACACTACCCACTATCTAGCTGCGCTGCTCACACCAAAAACGTAACGAAGTCATTCGTTCAGTTGATTTTACTCCTCATATTTTTTCATACCGGGCGCCTTATATCAAAAAACCGATTCTTAAGGAGTAAACTTCAAAAATAAAATAAAACTATCGAAATTTTCCAAACCTACTTTTTACGTTACACTTAGATGTTCCCAGTCGGTACCCACCTTTACGGGACAGAAATAGTCACTGTGCCACTTCCCGGCCATCAATAATTTTCATGACAATTTGACATCCGAAAGTTTCGAAACTGGCTCACGAGGCAACTTCGCTAAAAGGCCCGGTGTCTAGACGGGCTTTTACGGAAATGGGCCAGATTTATTTTTGTTTGGGTCTAGAATAAACTATTGATTACCTGAATACACCTCACCTAGCAGATGTAGACTGAATTTCGATATAATTAATTCAATTCTCAACTGTGTATTTTTTTATATAGTATGGAAGAGCAGTCATCCGATGGTCAGTGGCCACTACTGCCTATGGACATCTATCATTCCAGATGAGATCACTCCTGACGTTAGCCAAAGATGCGTTGCTCCTCCTGAGGACCAAGATGGAACGCCTCAGTGAAGTATATCTTACTATACTGCTGTTACGACGATTAACACGCAGTGGGTCCCGGGTTCGATCTCCGGCCAGACAAAAATGTGAATGTTAAGTTTAGATTTCTATTCTGGGGTCTGGGTTTGTGTATTCGTCTTTGTGTGTCCATGGCACCCACGACACAGGAGAAAATCCTAGTGTGGGGCTATG
>DWNE01003355.1:0-16850 GCA_018249875.1 Cecropterus toxeus | reverse complement strand
CGCCGACATCGGGACTATGTACTATGTACTGTTTATGTACTAAACCGATATATATTAGTATTATTTTTTACTTTCTTGTGGCATGGAAGTCGGTTATATTTTTTCAAAAATTGATTAAGTCATCACTGCACCTGCTCTGATATCTTATTTCGCTCATACTAAGCTTGAACTCCAATGCAATCTACGAAGTAAAATCGTTAGCGTCATTTAGAAAAGGGTACAGCGCCATCTAGTTTTATCTAGTTATGTCACCTACAACTTTCGTAACGCATTTTAGTTGCATCGAGTTTCAAATCACGATTTTAAAGAAATTTTCTTCAATAATCAGAGCTATTTTCACAATACATTAGATACTCTCATACAATTGATCGGTAACTGCACATTGTTAAATTGTAAATTATCCTTACTATCCTTAGAATCGAAATAGAGCGTGGAAAGGAAAAGGAAACGGACCATATAGAATAGTTCCAGCGGTTCGTGGAAATAGAGCGAGGGAATTGAGGGGAAACTAGATATTGTTGAAAGATTTTCTCATGCGTTCGTTTCTTAGAAAATGTGAGTACACTGAATAATATCTTGCTTAATTATGTGTTCGTAAATATTTTACGAGCTTCATTTTATCACATTTAATTACATATTCTATAAATTTCCTGTTTAAAATTATTGCTTTTATCCAAATTTCGAGTGTAATTTTGTAATTCAGTTCAATAAATGTAAGCCTGTTATAATAATCATAAATATTTTCATAATTATTATACTTGGCCTACATTTATTTATTTAAATTTATATTATTACTAAACCAACAAACTATTACAAACAACCTGATCGCTTAAGCTGAAAAGACAAAATATGCTACAATAATGAAATATATACAATTAGAAGTTATACCTCATGCTAAAATGTATTGTACGCAGTGGCAAACTTAAGCGTGTAAGGCGTGCTTATATATAGCCTATATCACTCTGCAAACTAAGACGATTTGAACTGTACGTTGCAATCCGTAAAGCCATTTGGGTTGTAGCGCGTGCCAAAGAAATGGTCTTACATACAGGTGAGTGACGTATGTACGTCACTCACCTTTTAACGTAGTCGGATAAAAAATATAATTATTCAGATTTCCTTTAATTAGAAATAGAGCATGGAAACGAACCGCACAGAGTACGAGTTCTAATAATAACTAATGGTACAGCTTCGAGGAATCAGCATGAGGGAACTTCGGGAAAATCAGACACTGTTTAGTGATTTTCTCCTGTGTAAGTTAAAGTTAGTTAAGTCATGTGTGTTACTATTAAATCCTTGCTTAAATAAAGGTTCATATATATTTCCAGAATCCTGTTTGAATGAAAAAAGTAAGTCGTTGAAATCGCCAGCATTCCACTTAAAAATAGGTGAATAGAAAATTAAATAAGACATAGTAAAATATATAAAATTTTGTACTAGCAGTAAAATATAATAAAATCTCAACTCAATATCTTTTTAGAATTAAAGTAATAGTTCAAAGTTAGCATTATAGGAAATAATAATAAAAAGGAAAAGGAAAAGCCTGATGCCGTCGTATAAACTGCAGTGAATAGAGGTGGGGTCGACGTCGGAACCTGGATATTCATATTCTCTCCTTTCGTGAGATGCAGCTGGAAAGTAAGTCAAAAATAAAATGTGTTTATATATTTAGAAATCCAAAGGCGATAAATATAATAACACAGTATAAATATTTACAATAATAGTAGATGGATCATTAAAAGCCAAAACAGGTAGGATCTGAAGGCCCGCATGGCGGAGCGGTCAGCATAACGGTCTCACACACAGTGGGTTCCGGATTCGATCTCCGGCCAGACAAAAATGTAAATGATGAGTTTAGATTTCTGTTCTGAGTGTGGGTGTTTGTGTATTCGTCTTTGTTTATCTATGGCACCCACGACACGGGAGAAAATCCTACTGTGGGGCTATGAGCGTAGAAAGCGTTTTATGTTTTTTTTGTTTATGTGTAGCTTTTGTAACATTGCATTTCTTTAGCTACGAATATCAAGCTAGCTTCTCCTATATTAAGATTCAGTTTATTCCCGCAGCGTCGCCCGTTATGCTCATGTCTACAATGGCAATTAGGATCCTATATGTTAATTTATACCATGAACTCTTTGTGTGCTGATTTGAAACAGAATTCGACCAGTACTTTTTGCGTGAAAGAGCAAGTACACATACATGATTACAGAATTTAATAATTTTTAATAGTACATGTACGAGTGTATGCATGTGTGCGTGCGTGTGCATAGATGCATGTACGTGTGTGTATGTGTGTGCGTGCGAAAATATATTATATGATGCGCTAAGCGTTACATCGTTATCGCTACAATTTACGTATTTTGTACTTAATCGTACAAATGTTCTAAATGTTAACGTAAACAACACTAAACTAGTTATTGTAGGGTGACCACAAGCATTTCATCATTAGCTATTCTACGCTTCGAAGAGCTCTGGCTAGCCGCTTTAGCTGTAGCGATAATATAAAGCTGCTTACTCACTATCGGTATCTAGCGTTGCAGACAATATTGATCGATAGTATTAATTCTTTAAGGAAACCGGAAAAATAAATAACATTTTTTTCGCTAATTCAACCATGATTTTTATTAATAAAATAAATAAATAAACGTGAAAAAATCCTAGTATGGGCTTTTGAGTCTAGACTCATAACCCCAGGATTTTTTCTGTATCGTAAGTTCCATGGATACATAAAAAGACAAAAGACACAAATACCCAGACCCAGAACAGGAATCTAAATATTTAGTATTAAGTTTACAGGCTTATACCTATTGAGCTATTTATCGAATTGTGCAATTATTATTACCTGTAGTAATAATTTATTTTGTGACAGTTTCAAATAATTTATTTTTCTATGTATATATTTGAATATTATCAGTATATGAGGTACTGTGTAGAATTTGGTAGAAATTGAAATAGATAATAATAGTAACTTATTGTAGATTATTATTTAGTCATATTAATCAAGCGCAGTTCAAAAATTGTAGACTTTAATATGCGACAGCTGGATGTAGTTCAAGGTCAACATAAGTATGGACAATTACAACATTTTATGCATATTATAATTACATTTAAACGCATTGACTAAACTACAGACAGAAATATTACCTGCCACGGGTGATAGCTAAAACCATAGCCAATTTTAAGTGCATTTATCGCGTGCCGGATAGTGCTGGTAGCCTTAGATAGCACTCGTTAAGCCTTGTTAAGACTTCGAGTAGCTTGAAACTTCCGGGAATTAGTCAGCCGCTACCTGGTATCTCAAATAACTGGACGATGGTCGTACGTTCCAGGCTTTAGTTACGAGCGACTTAGTTTTATAAATCTTTATGCGTTTAATTTGTATCGGCATCAATATATAAAAAGATGAAGAGAATACCGGGAGGAGTACACAAAGCTAATTGCCGATCTCCTCTTGTTGAAGATGCACTACAAGTAGAATAAGACAAAGCAATAAAGATCATTTTCTATCTATATATATATAAAAAGGAAATTCCTACTCATTGACTGACATATCAAAGCACAGCCGAAACTACTGCACTTAGAAACTTGAAATTTGGTACAGGGGTTCCTTTTATGATGTAAGTGATCGATAAGAAAGGATTTTTGGAAATACAACCTCTAAGAGGGTAAAATAGGGGGATGAAGTTTATATATATGTAATTCTGTCATTTCCAGTATAAATATAATTATACTCTAAGAGACAAAAAATATACCGGTGCCATTCTGCGTGCCGGATAGTGAGTTGGTAGCCTTAGATAGCACTCGTTAAGCCTTGTTAAGTCTCCGGGCAGCTTGAAACTTCCGGCAATTAGTCAGCCGCTATACCGTATCTCAAACAACTGGACTGTGGTCGTGTGTTCCAGGCTTAAGTTATGAGGAACGGTCTATAGGATTGCGGTTTTAGTTTACAAAGCTTTTAATGCGCATCAAATATAATCTGGAATTTTTAATTTAATTTTAATATGTTTTATGAATTATTGACATTCTATATTTGTATGTATTGTATTGTGGAGATAATGTTCGTAAGCAAGTTTTTAAAGATGGTAGAACTATTTGACTTTTGACTACAGTACTAAGTAATACGAAGCAGTCATAATTATAATCCATTTAGGATTATATGCTCGTTTGTTGTTTTCAATTCATAAAAACGAAATTTTAGTTCTTTGTTTTGACTTTTTCTTGTAAGACCAAGTATTTCGCTGTGGAACCTTTTTATTAAACTAGCTGAGCTACGCGGTTTTATCTGCTAATATATTATGAGCAGTGATAGCCGAATGATCAAAACCGGGCCTTTCAATCAAGGGTCCGAGATTCGAATCCCAGGCACACACCACATTTTTTTTCAAAATTGTGTGTATAAGTTGTTGTCGTCATGTAATCTGTAAAACAATATTGCGAAAACCACTGCATGGAAAATAAAAGTTATTTTTCTGTTTCTAATTCAAAATATTTATTAGGAGCCTTAACGCATCAACTTCATACTAGATTGTTGACGTTCGTGGAGTACAATGTCCAATAAACACGAAGCAATCATATAATTTATTTAGGGTTATATGTTCGTTTATTGTTTTCAATTCATAAAAACGAAATCTTAGTTCTTTGTTTTGACTTTTTCTTGTAAGACTAAGTATTTCGCTGTTGAACCTTTTTAATAAACTAGCTTTGCTACGAGGTTTTATCTGCTACTACATAAGAAAATATCAAACAAACAAACATAGCGTGTGTTATAGAGCTTATAGCCTACTTCAATAAATGTACCTACTATTCAACACAAAAAAAAAAAAAAATCGAACCACTAGTTTCTGAGATTAGTGCGTTAAATCAAACAAACTCTGCTTTATAATATTAGTATAGACTACGGGTGTATCTTCCGCAACAGGCTTCTTTTTTTTTAAATTTCTACTAAATGCCAAAATGTTGGCGTGGCAGAAGTGAGGATATTCTTGTTTCATCTTTATTTTGGCAACATGTAAGTTAAGAGCGAATGCGTTTATGTTTTTTAAAGGTAAAATATGTTACAATACCGTACTATTAAAAATGTTAACATTAACTGTTATTTTGGCAATTTTAAAATGATAAAAAATATCTGAGGTCTTGCAAATATTTCTGCAAGGTTGGAGCATTCAAAACATAGTTTCTTAAAATGTTCTCTTTATGGAGAAAATAGTGTCAAATTAACATTAGCATATAATAACTACGGTAACGCGAAACAATTATACCAGATTTATTTAGAGAGTATTAGCAAATATTAATGTAATCGTAGTAAATCGTGAAATACTAACATTAACGTTGCGTCATAATAATAACCAATACGACCAATAGTTTAATGTAAGTATTTAATGAATTTATTGATAATAAGCTTATGTATAGCGTAATTCGCATTTGTAAAATCATGATCCCAACACATAGTAAAGGTACTTACCAAAAAGTGCGTATCAATCTTGTTTTCAAAAGTCTCACTAAGAGTTTTGGGAATCATTGAAATCGGCAAGTAATTTTACTCTTTGACGATTGGAGTTAAGAATGATGCAAAACGTTTTGCTTCAACAAAAAGAAAATGAAACAAAACTATTCACACGAATTTATCTGATAGATGCCGTATTTAAAAATAAATATCCAATGTAATTATGAAAATTGAGACACATCATACGATTTATCATTACTGATATACATCAAGTCATTTAAGTTCTAGAGGTTCCCAGTTTTCAATTAAATAAACGAACAAATTTTACTAAATAATGATTATTTTGACGAAGTTACAAGCTTTCTAGGCATTACCCGCTTCATCCACTAAATTGTCCCAGCCGTTAAGTCGGCATGCCGTCCCGTGGTCCATATTGGATTACCGTTGACGAAATCTGCTGACGCAGCGGCGGCGTGGTTCCAACCGTCACAGCTTTTCTGGCTACGAATTTTTACGCTACTCCTGATCTGAGGATCTTTATTGACGGTCAGTTTTCGTCACGAACCTGCATCGTGCGTTATAAATTAATTTACAATGTAATGATTAAACACATAGACAATTAAGATCTGTGCTTTAGTTAGTTTTTCCTTTTCATTTGATTTCAATACAACTCCACTTTATAAACCTTTTTATTATTTTGTAATAATTGTATCTTGCAATAAGTGTAGAAAGCGACTTTTTTTTCAAATTTATAAGAACAATGACTGAATAGATTGTTAAAAAATAACGAAACAGAAAAGAAACAGAAGAAGTGAAATGTAAAAAAAAGAATGTCCTTTAAAATAATATAAAAGAACTATCCTGTGGCAAATGGTCAGTGGTCACATAGACTTTTGTACAAATAGGAATGACGCCCTACTTAGAGACGGTCTCAGGAACGGTACAACCTTACGTCCGACTTTTGAGGTCCAATGCTAAACATAGGCCTAAGAGGGCTTTTTGCCAATAGTCACCGGGCCTGGCAAGTGTGTTGGTGTAGTGTGGTGTATTATGATATGATATTCAATTATGAGCTTATCTGTATACTGTGCTTTAATAATACAATTCTTAAAGTTGGGTAACTTTTATGACTTTTTCATAATTTTGACAATCAGGAAATTATATTCATCGAATTTTGATATTTTTTTTTTATAAATATGAAGTAGCAAACGAGCAAGCAGCCCACCTGATAAGTTGTTACTGCCGCCCATGGACTTTTGCCTCCCGAGGACTGAAAAGGTCGCCTAATATAAAAGTGAGCCGGCAACCACACCCTTTCACCGAAACGCAAGAACTGCTTCACGCTAGAAATAGGTGGTACTTCCCCGGTTGAACTACAATGCTTCTACCACCTGACAAATGATGTTATTCGGTTTCCTATGTTGTTCTATGTTCTAATATGTACCTATATAGATTGCCTTTGTAGGGAATTGTTTCAAGTTGAGCTTTGCTTCTATCTAGAAGTAGCTTCATGGTACATGTTCTGAGAAATAAAAGCTTGCAGTGCTTCAAGCTTCTCAATGAAACTGTATCTAGAAGTTTTTACCTCATTGAAAGATTTATACCCATGAAATCCTTTGATGCCATAGCCATTTTGTTTGCTATATTAATGCATTTCATTGAAAGGTAATTCGAAGAAGATTCAAGGAGGTTTGTGGAAAAGGTTTTTAATATTTAAAATGCATTTCTGCACTTACGAACCAAAGATAATGTGAATGGATAGGATTTTTATTTTTTATTTGTTAGGATAAGCGATCAATGAAAATGTAATTTACCCGCAAACAACCTTTTCCTGCAAATAAATTGAATTGATAAGCTGCCAGTTGCACAAACGATAGTAGCCAATGTTCGGTCAGCAGATTTACTAAATATTCTTGTTATAAAAATAAATCACTACAACGCAAAGTAAATTAATATTACCGAGAGTATCTTCTATAAATAAATACAGGTTAAACGTTTAATTAAGTTTCCCGGAGGTCCCGATGTAATTTTCCCGTTACACCCCACGACGGATAGTTTATAAAACAATGGATCTCGAAGTAATCTTGTAATTTTCTTCATGGAATATTTTGTGGAAAATAAACGGATACCTAAGCGGACCACAGATTATATTAAATAAGTAAGCATATCATTAATTTTATAAATAAAACTGATTAATAGTATTATTTAACATCTAACAGTATGAGGTCATCTAATCTCAGGAACTACTGGTTCGAGTTGAAAAAATATTTTAACATCGCGTCATGTTTGTTTGTTTTTTTTTTTTGTTATATAGTAGCGGATGAAACTGCGGGCCACAGCTTGTCATAACATCATTTGGTGTATGATGTATGGTGTATGATGTATGATGTATGATGTATGATGGTATGCGAACACACACGCTGCCCCGGTCGCTGGCCAGGCCGTTCGAGCTCTTCCATTCTTACCGCCCGCAATCTTGAAAGCCCCCTTTTACAGCAAACAAAGGGTACTGTAGACATATTCTAGGACATAGACAAAAGTAAAAAGACCTTCCGACCTACTGATAACGTTTGTACTGTGTCAAAGATCCTATCAAAGGCAGATGTCGGCCGGATATTCAAAACTGTCCACTTTATTAAGACCGGCGGGTGAAAGTGACAGTGACAAGCGATAAAAGACACGTGTCTCTGATATTGGGACCACTATTTTATGGGTGAAATTTTGCACTTTTTATTTTATTTAATAGAATAGACGACCTTCCTTGCTCATCGTCAGGAAAAGGAAGCCGATCTTAGGAGTTCACAAAGTATATAGGAGGGAGTTACATAAATATATTGATCTCCAAGCAAGATATAGAAAAGTTCGTCTCTAATTTGAAGGTAATGGAACTCTTTGTGATTTGACTCTGAAAGCACCGCCATCATATCTTTTTGTGCCTTAAAATAAGATATAGTAAAGGGGTATAGATAAGACATACTTTTAGTCGAGACATTCTTACTTAATCCTAAGCTGTAAGATTGCCGCCTTTTTCGGCAATTATTTCCCTAAATATAGTACAATATTTTATTGTAAAGTACGGGAAATAACCCTATTAGCATGCCTAGGTAATAATCATATTTATTATTGAATATGTTATATTTTTTACCATTAAATCTCAGCTCCGATAATGACTACTAACTAAAAGATGTACTGGGCTGATTAGACCTTTAGATTTAATTTATTGATTTAAATTTAGATTGTAAGAAATAGGTGGATTGTAAGAGATAACTTCATCACCAGGCAATCTCGCTACAGTTCATGTTATAGCACTAACTTTGACGAATATTGTTACATTACACCAAATCGATATAATAACACCTATGATATTCAACCCCCTATCAATCCTACTAGTTAATATATCCCTGGGGGTTTAATTTTTCGGCAATCAGACAATTACGTAATGTGATTGAGGGGTTATGACGCCCGGCGGCATGACGCTCTGCCACATTAAATTATGCATGAATACATCATGTCACCACGAATATAGTTACTATACAATTAACAGTGACATGAACTTTGGCGATATAACTGGCTCGAAGTGGAATAAGGCAAATAAATCAATTAATCACTTTTATTGGTTTTACTTTGATAATAATATTTTGAAAAAGTCGTGGCTTAAATTCTCAATAATGGTCATAAAAGTTTGCATAGTCTATAATTTTTCATGTTTGTTACGATGATTAGTGCAATTCAGAGAAAGAATTCAGTAGAAGGATAATGAAAAAAAGAAGGAAGTAAGAATGAAATTGTTATTTAAACTTCTACAGTTTGCAAATTTTGACATAATATATTAGCATAATATAACAACAATTATGCCATTGAGCATTTTTCATAAAAAATAACATATTTCTGGTATATAATTCTTAATTTAAGATTTACTGCGAAAAAGTCACAGTTAATCAGTACCTTAAAGACATAAGATAATTCATATTTACTAGGCCGATTACACTCTCCTTACGGTTTTTCGAAGATATTACGAAGGAACTTCAGAAAATTTCAAGGCCAACCGCTTACTCCAAACAGAATGTAAAAACCATATAAAGAATACAATTATTAAAAATCTCCAAACAGACAGACACTCCAAATTAATTTATATGTTAACGTTGTAGAGAAAATGACATGAGGTACCAGGCGCTCATAACTTCAGCGGGTTTAATTCACCGGCAAGCCGTATATTGCATCTAATACGATTGCGGGATATGACACCTCGCGACTACGTTCCGCCATACCTTATTTCAGTTGTTATTAATGTTGTGTTTTGTGATATTGTAAACAGTATGTGAAGCAGTGTTAGGGCCTGTGAACAACGCCGGAATGCTACGCAGCTGTTTTTTAAGCAACTTAACACTTCTGTTATAAAGCAGAAATAGTTGTGGCGATGCATAACACACAACACAACAAACGTAACTCATAATTGATTTAACTTTGACGATTGGGACGCCTAGTCAGTAAGAAGTGGATTTCTTGACACTTATACGTTTTAATGACCATCAATTATTTGACATTTGATGGCTGAAATGATAGTAAAAAGAAATTCAAGTGAGCAGGGGCGGCAAAATAATGGAAGTTCCGGGGCTGCCATGTATTAATCTAGGTCTTAAACTATCTGTGTGTTTAAATTTCAGTGATATTCGACTATTAGTTTTTACGTGAAAGATTTACATAACAAAACCACATAAATTGTCACAAACTTTCGCATTTTATAATTTGGAAAGATTAATCATCACATGGTTTAACTGTGAACGAGAACACAAATATAATTATTGCAGAAATTCGTTAAAAAATCGAACAAGCGCTGCGAATACAACGCAAAAATTTTACTCGAGAGGCCTTATATACTTTGTCTGAGCCAGGCTCTATAAACTCAGCAGATGAGGCAGTAAATTGCAGTGCAATTGCGGAGTAATGACACCCCGCGGCTGTCCGCCCGACATATTGAATTATGTTCGAATCTATCATCATGTCGTGTTGAATTTTGGGCGACGGATACATGATATTATTTATATGGCGTGCAACATGACAATAGGGAATGACGTAGCGGCTTTTTGTAATAGAATAAGTAAACTAGCGTTTATTGAGTTGGTGTTAAGTGGTTACTCACTTCTGAAGGGAATTTAATAAAGGTTTTCTGCTTTTAGCAAAGGTAATTCGATGATTTAACTGCTTTTTGGATGTGAGATACAAAGAGATAAAACTTTACAACGCCTTTTATCGCTTGAAACGTTTTTTTGCGGTTATGGGAAAGATTTATCAAATATCGCTGTAATTTAGAATGAGATTTCGTAGCCTTATGGAATATACGATGGTAGAATTATTTTTGGTTTGACTCTGGAAGCACCAACGCCACAGCTATTTTTGACCAATAACAGCAGTGTTATGCATTATTGTGTTCCAGACTGAATAGTGTCAAGAAAAGTTAAACTTATTCGAGGCGTTCCAAGCTTAATTGTTCCAGCATAGTCCTCAGGAGTAGTAACGCAACTGTGGCTCACCTCAGATAAGGCTCGATCTTATCTGGGGTTTATCACGGAAGTCCACTGACAGCAGGAGCCACTTACCATCAGGTGGACTGCAGGCAGGTTTGCTACTTCCATATAAAATATAACATACACATATATGTTTTTGACTATTTATATATGAGTAAATATATGTAAATGCTTAAAAAGTTAGGATATAGAGTAATGGGTATAGTAAATTACTCTTGCTAATTGTATTTTACAGAAAGTTTGGGACGGAAAATTATAACTCCTAACATTAGCCTGTAACTAATTAATTATTTTAATCCAGATTAAATTGAAAAAAGAGTATTTTAAATATAAGCATCAATCAATTACTGTCAAAAATGAGGTTTTGGGACTTTAAAAATGAGAAGGGTTTAGGTTTAGGTTTCGAAGTTTCCTACACTTTTGTTAATTTTTTGAATAATTAAAAAAAGTAGAATGCTTTCCGATATATTTCTACATACCCACGATAATTCTTAATCAAATAAAAATAAGGTAAAAGTGGAATTATGATTAAAGACATCGATATGAACCTCTGATGCCATGAGAGGTACAAATTCATAACGTAACTGTAATTTTATTTGTACAATACAAAAAAGTGTGTGTGCAATATACTTAATCACAAAAAACACGCTTTCTACACTCATAGCCCTACACTGGGATTTTCTCCTGTGTCGTGGGTGCCATGGACACACAAACACGAATACACAAACACCCAGACCCAGCACAGAAATCTAAACTCAACATTCATATTTCTGTCTGGCCGGGAATCGAACCCGCGACCCACTGCGCGTTAGACCGGTATGGTGACCGCTCGGCCACGTGGGTCGTCACAAACAAAGATTTAAAAGAAGTTGTACGCCAAAACAGATCAAATTATTTTGTTTGTGTGATTAAGGTGTTTGCTAAAAGAGCAAAATTCTAAAATAGCAGTACGATTTGTTAACTATTTCTTCACCGAATTAATTATACTTCTTTTTCTTTAGTTTAGTCGTAAGTTTACAAACTAAGGCACCGTTCGAACTAAACAACTAGTTAGTTGTTTTAGCAAGGATACAACTTAAGGATAGAAAAACAAGCGTCCTAATCAACCCTTTAATAAGGCAGTATGTTTTCGCAATTCCAATTTGTACGCGGGTCGTTCCGGCCCCCAAATTGGTTCTCGTTAACATTTGGATACGATTTCCGAATCCGCTGCCCTAACAAGCGGCCTCGGAACTTCGCAATGACCGGACACGCCTCAATTAGTTGCCAGAGTTTTAATGCCGATAGTTTAAGCGAAACCTTTTTATTTATAGGTATAGGCGATAGAATTTAATTTTGGTACTTGTAAGCTTGTGATAAGCATGTTATTGAGGATAAAGGGAAAACTAAGTAATACAGTCATATGAATAAAATATGTACCGAGTGTTATATAAATTACTAGCTGTGCCACACAGTTTCACCCGCGTACGCAGAAAAAGCTGTCAAAAATAAAAATATTATCCCGTTTTTGCAACATTTTTTGTTGCTGCTCCACTCTTATTACTCATAGCGTGATGTTATATAGCCTAAAGCTTTTTTCGATAAATTTACTGTTCAACACAAAAATATTATTTCAGTTCGAGGCAGTAGTTCCTGAGATTAGCGCGTTCAATCAAACAAACTCTACTGTTTTATAATATTAGTATGGATAGTATAGATAATATTTAACACTCGGTGACAAACTAAGTTATGATATATTTTTGGAATATTTGTTTGTTTGTATCCTTTGAGTGACGTACCGAGACAACTAAAATGATTCTTATGATTCTGTAGACACCTGGTACAATCCGTCGAGTCGATTGTACTGTAGGGCATAATTAAGAAACGGAAATGCGTACATATGTACCTTGCTGACGTATTTGGGTTGAATTAAAATGTATAATTTACTCATATACCATTTTACGATTTTTACGACCAATTTTTTTTTCAAAAGTAGTCTCTAACACTTCTTATGGCTTAACATAGGAGTAGATATTATATTTATTTTCACGTAATTCATATCAGATATTTTTTTTAAATTAAAACAATTTTTATATAAGCCATACTTACATACGTATTATTTTCAAAAAAGAAGAAACATATATATGAGAAGAAACATAACCATAACAATGGAAAAGTAATTAGTTCATAAACAATTTATTCACATATGACGATTTTCAAATTTATTATTATTATTTTAAAATTAATTTAAGGTTAAACATTCTAAAATCTGCATCGTTAGTTCAAATACGAGCCATACAAGCATGCATATGGTTAAGGATTTGTTACTGCCAGGACGACAGATGTTCAGCTCTCAGGCAAATTTGTTCCCCACGTGGCGTACGATTTCTCTCAAGTCCGAGAGGAACAGTGTTTACGGATATCTATTTATATATTTGGAAAGGAACAATTTGCGTATATGCAACATTTGAGCAATGGAAACAATTTTAAATGGAACAAATTGAAGCTATATTACCTTATTTTAAGAATGAAGTAGCAAACGAGTGGTTACTGCCATCCATGGACATCTGTAAAAAACTTCATATAGAACAGGGATTCTATCTAAAGTCGATCACAGATGCGTTGCTACTCCAGAGGACTAATATCACTAATATCATATAAGGTCGCCTCATATATGTGTGCTGGCAACCATATCCTTCCACCGAAACGCAAGAACTGCTTAACACTAGAAATAGGCTTGGCGGTGGTACCTCCCCGGTCAAACTACATTGGTTCTACCACCTAGTTAACCTTTAAGGATATAGAGAAATCGTAAGGAGTATCGTGCGTGGCGCAGCGGTTGCTATACTGGATTGATACGTAGCGGGTTCCGGGTTCGATCCCCGGCCGAACAGATATCTTAAATGTTTAATGTGTGATGTAGCGTTATCTTGTACAAAAATTTGTATATAAATAAAATAAAATATCTTAATGATTAATTGAGACAGTCGTTCTGGGTCTGGGTATTTGTGTATTAGTTTTTGTGTATTTCCGTCGCACCCATGACACACAGTAAGTTCAATTGTGTGTCTAGGTAGAAAACCTTATTTATTATTTACTATTATTTCTAAATCCACTTGGAAAACATTGAATTATTACGAACTATTAATATTTTTTAATATTTTCATCTGCACTTACGTGTTTTTTTATATTTCTGAAAATATTGTATTAGATTTTTGCTCGAATATAGATTATATGCAACTGTATGCAACTAACAAATTATGATCTAAGAATTACTTGGCTTATTAAGAGTTTTTAAATATAACATTTTTACACGTACATAATATATCCTGAAAATGTCAATTACATCTTGAAGTGCTCTGTGAAGAATTAAATTTTAAACACAGTCTAACAAATGTTTACCTCAAGTTACCCAAACGTTAGTCGCCAAAGGGACGGTAAATAGGCTAGCTTCGAATAGGCAGTTTAGCTATCTAGCTAGCATTGAGACCATCCCTTTCAACTTCCGGTAGGCTTGTAGGTCGTGCTCCAAATGTCCTTTCATTTACAATGTAGAGCTTTCGGTAGCAATTTTTCGTACATTACTCCGCCATCTGGTTTTGTCTGCGTCTCTACATTATGGTTTTTTAACTCATCTAACTATAAATAGTCGTGATAACGGGATAACTTTTTAAAGATTGAAATAGCAAAAAAGCATGTAGTCCATCTGATGGTAAGTGGTTATTGACACTCAAGGACATCTGTCAGTAACTTCATATAGAACAAGGGTTCTATCTGAAGTCAATATAAGATCCGTTGCTACTCTCGAGGACTAGGATGTTCGCTTCATATGCAAGTTAGCCGACGATTACACCCACTAAAATGCAAGAACATCTTCAACTTAGCAGTTGATTGGCCGGTGGTATCTCCCCGATCAAACTACTCTGGTTTTACCACCTGGTAAACTTGTGAAGGCTTTAAATATCATCATTATATTATATGAATACCAATCAAGCATGCAGCTCACCTGATAGCAAGAAACCACTGCCGCTACTGGAATACTACAATAAACCCCCGACAGGAAAAAAAGAAGGACTTGAGAACTAAGTTGGAATTTCTTGTGAAGTATGACTTTTTTACCAAAACGTTTAAACACGGCAGTTGTATCTATCACCTTTTCGGTACCACCAGTTTACATAATTATTACATGTTAGGTGTTTAGAATTATTTTGGGCCAATTAGTATCTAATGTATCTATATATCGGGCTTCTTTCATATATCGAGGGGAAACCTTTTAAAGATATCCGATTTTTACCGTCCCGGTGGCCGTCCTCGGTGCTGCGAAGAGTACTCCAGGAACTTCAAAGAAATTTAACCGGAGTCCTCTGAGCGCGTTGCCTCATCGGGCTTAACCTAGGTGAACGACTGGGTCCACCGCACTTTCGGGTATTTACAGCTGTATGCTACCACACATATCGCCGTCCTTCCCGTCGCCCTGTGCTTAAGGTAATTTATAAAGAAGCATCCTTAAATAAAACTAGCAAAAATTGTGAAATTGTGTGTTGATGCATCTAATGACCAATCGTTTTTTACGAGTTTTACTGACGTTTCAAAGCTACAAGGTCTTGTATATGGTTTTAAATACTAAAGCACCAACAACATAAAATAAAATATACGAGTAATCATATCCATAATATCACAGAACGTGTGCCAAAATAGTATTTAATTTACTTAATATCGTTTCGTTAAGCATCGCCCATAAAATTATATCTCCATCACGGTTCGTGCCAGCGATTGCCAGAATTTAGTTCATAATTCATACGATAGGTGGCGTAATTATAGAACCATTTGAACGACACTTATGTTGTACAGTTTATAGAAAATCCATATATATAATTAATTCATATAAAGTCACATCGAATATCACATTTCATATAAAGTAATTTCCTTTTCTCTTTCAAATTCATCCCATAAAGGCAAATCATTGATTAGGGCACTGAGAATAGAGAATTAAAGAATTGTTCAAGACTTTTAAGGTTGTTGACCCGAATGCGTCAGAAGGAGGGTAATGTTTTTCGAACGTACGTATCTATATATGTATGTTTGTATGTTTTATGTTCATTACTTTGCCACGCACTACAAGACTACAACCTAAACAGCTTGCCAGATTGTGACATAATTATGACATAGTTAGATTCGTTTCAGTATAAACTGAATGTGGCTCTATAAAGAGCCACATAGGCTATATAATTATTTCTAAGCGAGGCCTATAAATAACGAAAAAGTGGGTGGGACGATTTTTTTGGCTAAAATAGATCATTGCATAAATGTGTATATTATGACACTTTCATGTTAGTGTACGTTGTCGAGTTTTTTTGTTTTCCTAATAATTTCTTGTTATGAGATTAAGATTTGCTACTTCACCTTATAAATAAAAGTTTTCAAACCAGACCATAACTGCTTTCTTACTTTTATAACGAGCCAGCAATTGGTATAAAGGACTACCCTTATACTAATAACTGCCATATAATGATATACAAGCCTATAAACCACACGTGAACCACGAAGTATTCTACCATTTTTTCTAATCTTTTTTTTTAAACCATCATAAATTATTAGAATAATTTTACGGCCTCCAATATAAGTTTTCACCGCCAAATGATATATCCATCAAACTGAGCGCAGACTGCGAGTGTTGGTGCTGTATAGACTTGCTACTTTTTATCAAAACTTGGTATTATTTTAACAAAGGAAAAACGTAAGTTTTAAACACGCTTCAAACACGCTTTCTACACTCATAGCCCCACACTAGGATTTTCTCCTGTGTCGTGAGTGCCATGGACACAAAAACACCCAGACCCAGAACAGAAATCTAAACTCATCATTCATATTTCTGTCTGGCCGGGAATCCAACCCGGGACCCA
>DWNE01003354.1:0-16852 GCA_018249875.1 Cecropterus toxeus | reverse complement strand
ACTGGGTATAGAAGTCTCACTGGACGAAATTTCAGATACCGTAAAGAATGTGTTGTCAGATTTAAGCTGGCTCTTAGACTATTAGTATAGATATTTAGTCTATCTTATGGTAGTAATTTAGTGTTTATTATTATTGAATGAAATTTTATCATCTTAAAAACATATATACATCAATTTTAAATTGTTACATTTTTTTATCGTAACATTCTGTTACATTTATTGTTAATATGAATCACGCTACCGAAATGTTGAGAAAATGTCGATAGCGTGATTCAGAATTCGGTGGCGCCATCCCTTGATGGAAGCGGGAAGTCGTCACATTTGTATAGAAAATCGAAGGCATAGGTTAGTTAAAGTTAGTTATTTAAAATACTAGCTTATCCCCGCGGCTTCTTTCCACTTTGGTCTCTTTCACTGTGCTAATAAGAGTGACGTGGTAATGAGGGTAATAAACTACCTGTGTGCCAAATTTCAGCGAAATCAAACGAGCATTTTTTGAGTGAAAGAGTAATATGCATTACATACTCACAAGCTTTCGCCTTCATACTATTTGTAAGTGTAAGAAGTATCTTGTAAAGAAATCGGTCACTGGTGTATAAGTCGTATATGAATATGTCCGTATATCAAATAAAAAAGGCTTTCTACACTCATAGCCCCACATAGCATTTCCTCCTGTATCGTGGGTGCCATGGGAACACACAAAGAAAAATACACAAACACCCAGACCCAAAACAGAAATCTAAATTAATCATTCAGATTTCTGTCTGGCCGGGGATCAAACCCGGTACCCACTGCAAGACGGAGCGGTATGGCGACCGCTCCGTCACGTGGGTCGTCAATTCGTCAAAATTTGAGCAAAATTCCATCAGTAGTATTTGCGTGAAAACATAACAAACGTACATACTTTCTCAAATTTTCGGCTTTATAAGATCTTACCATAATGGAGTGTTGATTGAAACGTTTGATCATATTCCGGTGTATGGACGCGTTGTCACCTTTGTCCTTTTCTACCGGACCATCCTCCTCTGGAAGCAGGGGTACTGGCTCCGTGAATTGAGGTATATCCACCTAGAATAGCGGAATTAACTTTCATACAAAATTTTAACTCCTATTTATTCGCCTTAGGGGTTGAATTTTAAAAAAATCCTTTTTTATCGATCCCCTACACCATAAAAGGAACTCCTGTACTAAATTTCAAGGTTCTAAGTACAGTTTCGGCTGTGTGTTGATATACAAGTCAGTAAGAATCGCCTTTCATATATATATATATATACATATATATATATATATATAGACAGAACAGTGGTTAGCAACAAACGGACCGCGATTCGTGTCCAGAAGGAAGGTATGAAACTAACCCTACATACTCACATTCACACGCTTGAAAACGAAGTGGATTTTTTTTAAGTTTACAACAATATATGAACCCCTCTCAAAACTTGCCGACCCCTGATATATAATTATATTGATGGTTAAATGTAAACGGGCGTAAGTATAATTATCAATTTCATTGAATTTTTAAAAAGTTTGTTTAGCGTACCTTTTTAAATCTTTAAAATGACTTCTTCAATGAAGCATATGAATAGGATTTTCTACAAAGTACTATAAATAAGTTTGTTATACATTTTTCACTTTCGCCTTTTTACGTTTTTTTTTTTAAAGTTGGAAGTGACAATAAAAAATATTTTATTAATTTATATGACAGAACAGGGTATAACAAATTTAATGCGCTTATTACTGTAAAAAGTCCGAAGTGACCAGTATACGTTGGACCCATCGATATACGTTTATTGTTCGTACAGAATAGATGATATTTTTGATGATAATTTGCATATTCAGCATTTCTTTAAATAAACATTGAATTATAATAGAATTTTAATAAACCCTACCATTATTTAACAATTGAACTCAACAGCTGTATACTTGTAACATTACCATTTACTATTTATTAAAATAGAATAGTCCGTACTGTGAGATCCAGCGTAGTGTGTTTCATAGCCGAGGCGATGGCTTGGTCGTCCATTTTGGCACACTCTCCGAACAGGTCTTTACTCGATGATGATGCTATGCGATCCCTGTTCATAACATAATATTATGGCTCTGAAATCTCACTATTTCTTCTGACACAATTAAAATATACACGAGATGTCTCATTCAGAATTAGGTGTAAATCTTTGACTAGTAAAGTATGAATTTTCTGATGTTTAAATTTAGAAAGATGATGATTGATAGGAATCTAAGAAGATTCCGTTCCATTTCCATTTTCATGCCTGATTCCTCCAAGACATCGGGATCAATTTGAAAGATTCTTGTATAAGATTAAAATATAGATATAGCATACCAAAGAGTACTTTGATTCTTAACATATTTTAATATGTAAGAATAAGCATTTCGTAATCTGCAAAATTCACTCTCCTCATAGATGACGTAATACGCAACTTGAGGACTATCAAATATAATCTATAAAGGAAATCTAGGAAATGGACAGAAGTGTACAAAATCGTCACCCACTGCAATCACCTACATTCATGCCAGACGCTTTGAGTAGTTGCAAAAACCTATTAGGAGAGGCCTATGTCTAGCAAAGGACCTCCGAAGCCTAATAGACGGACGTCCAAGTGATAGATTATATTAATAAATACCTATGAAAATAATGTGATTGAAAGAACTTGGTCCAAAATTCGGCTTCTGTCATCTTATTGGGAACATAGTCTATATGTTTCTTCCTCACAGCTGGGTATGTTTTGAATATCGCGTCTATTATATCTTGAGTTAGGTTGTATTTTAGGCCATTGCAGCCATCTGTCTGTGGTTGGATGTCAGCTAGGAATGCTCCGGATACACCTGAAGGTAGGAGATAACAAGGTTTATAGAAACTACTTAAGAAAAAAATCAAACAGCTTGATGTTATATAACCTATAGCCATCTTCAATAAATGGATTATTCAACACAAAAATATTTTTTCAATTTGAACCAGCACCTCCTGAGATTAGTGCATTCAACCAAAGTCTTCAGCTTTATAATATTATAAAGGTTTTGCAGTTTTAATGACAAAAAAGTAAGTATAACCAACTATGTCCAGTCACCATAATGGTCTCACAGGGAAAAATCCAGGTTTGATCCCCATCACACTGATATCAAAATTATTTATTTAGATTTCTGCTCTGGGCGTGGGTGTTTGCATATTCATTTTAATGGGACTTTTAATGCAGAAAGAGTTCTTTTTGAAAACTGCAAGAATTAAACTATGGTAAGCCACACCCAGGTTAAGAACATTATATGCCCCAGACTCAGACGAGACACGAGAGCCAACAACAATGTAACAAAAAGATAATAAGATATGGATCAACCTTTATGCCTTTATTCAATCATGTGAATTGTTCTCTCATTGTTTGGTAACAGACTGAATAAATATAAATAGAAATAACAAATTAGTTGTTTTGTGCTTTTGTGTTTTGTTATGCGATTGGTTTTAAAAGAAAGCAACAACTTCAACTTCGAAAGGTATTTATTTAATAATATTTTCTATGCTCATAGTTCACACTATCATTCCCTGAGTTCTTGCACTTAGGTTTTAAGGGATAAGCCCTTTAGGATCCACTAGTTTAGTAGGTCACCAAACAATCTCATCATTTACACTATATCAATATGCAGCTGTTAGCTATTTCCATCAAAATGCATTACCCAAAACAACGATTATTAAAACCTGTCTATAAATGTCATATTGCAGTTGACATAATCTAAATATTCACGTAAATTCATTTAAATAAAAATCATAATTTGTAACACATAGCACGCTGTGGTTTTTTCAAGTGAGGCAACCATTTTAATATGTTATGGGTACTCACAATCTATGTAAATGGGTCAAATTATAAACAAAAAGAAATTCAAAAAACCGCATATTGTGAGTACCCATAACATATTAAAATGTATAAATTCCGCGATAATATTAGTCTAAAAATATATAAGGCAACCATCTTGGTCCTAGAAAATGGCAACACATCTTTGATTTCAGATTGATCCCCTGTTCTATACGAAGTTGGTTATAGATGTCCATTGGCGGATGTCATAGCTCGTTTTCTACTTCATTGTACAAAAAAGGCCTTAATATCCTTTCAGACTAATTACATGTTAAATATCACAAAATTGTCATTACATACTCACCAGCTTCCTGTTTAATGTTAGTGGACTCTGTGTAGTGTTTCAATGTTGGCGTATTCCAGTACTCCTCACTATTTATAACCTTAGATATCACCAGGTCCTCATATAAATGCTTTAGTGTTGGATGGAGTGATAGTAATCTGGAAACATAATTATTGTATGTCTTAAGCTGAGTGGCCATTGGCTACCATGGAGACATTTGAGGCGGGAGATGTGGGTACAGGGGAAGAAGGGGGAGGGGTAAGTAAAATAAATTTCTCTCCTTTATAAATCTGATTTATATTAACTCTTGTGATTGAAGAGTGCAAGTGGGGACAAATCTCACTACATCAAACCAAATGGAAAAGGGGGGGTCAGAGATGAAGAAAGTCACATAATTAATAGATGCCCCCTACTGTGTGAGAGATAGTTGCCTATCCTTGCCACCAAGGTGTTTCTTTCTTGATTGAGCAATCATTGTGAGTCCATGTTTAAATTTATTCTAAAAAAATATCAAAGACTGGCCAAATGGACTGTCATGGACATAGCCATATTCATGTGCATACAAAGTAAGAAAAAGTTAAAACCTAAATTGAATAAGATACAAAACAAGAAAAACCTACATAAGTCAAAATAACAAAATACTAATCAAAACGCAAAAGTGAATAATATAGTTTAATAAATAATTATAAATTGTTTTGAGAATGTGAAATTGTTGATAAATAATACCTGGATTTCATCTCCAATTCACCATCTATCTGTCTCTTGAACTTTGGCAACAGATTTTGGAGCAGGGATTTCACCTGATCCCTGTCTTTAGCTTGAGCGTCTGCTCCCGCTGGATTGACAAAGTGAAACGTAGAACATGACCCATCATGTAGAACGACTTGGAGTTGCACTTTGGGCTTGCCAACGGGTGAAATTTTTTGTGCTAAAAAATACAATAACAATATATATAAAACCTATTACACGTTGCTATAAACTGGTTGTTTTGAATCTTATTCAGGCTGAGTAACATTTGTCTTGTCAACCCATTATTGTCCCACTGCTGGGCATGGGTCTTCTCTCAGAGTGAGAGAGTTTAAGGCCATAGTCCACCACGCTGGCCAAGTGCGAATTGGTAGACTTCACACATCTTTGAGAACTCTTTTTTTATGAGAACCCTCAGATGTGCAGGTTTCCTCACGATGTTTGCCTTCACCGTAAAGCTGTGATAATTAAATTCTAATACACACATAATTTTAAGAAAATCAGTGGTGCGTGCCTGGGATTTGAACCCCGGATCCTCGATTGAGAGGCAGACTTTCAACCATTAGGCTACCACTGCTTAAGTAACCTTAGTACATGAGGAACCTTAGTACATAGATATTTTTCAGATGTCCTTGCATTCCATTGTTTGTAACTTGCATTTTGTTTTGTATATTATATCAAACATATAGTTTTTTTTATGTTTCTCATATATACAAAAATTATTGTTTAGTAGATACTGCTTAAATTTATATTAAGATTCCTAAATCAGGAATATTTTTAACACTAACTATGTAGCCATATATCTTTATCCAAACAATTTGTAAGTCAAAATATATTTTTGACTTTAGAGCTCTCCTCTTATCCTTTACTGAGCCTTTGTCATCCCTGTTACCTATTTATAAAAGCTTCGCAACCCATTTGGACGGTGAGACATGTACTTTGAAAAATACTGATGACTAATACACAACTTATGCCAATTTAAACATTATAATTTGATTTGGGAGGAGAATAGAGGCAGAAGGTAGACTTTTAAACAATTGACGGCAAAAAAACAGCTGATTAGGAGGTAGCTGTCTTTTGGAGGCTTGGGTCCTCTTTCTGAATTTTGTAGTGTGTAGAGGGACTTCAACAATTGCATTTCAGGAGCCACTTGAGCTCCCTAGCATCTCCTCCCTTGCTTGATCAGCCAATAAAAGATCAACATAGATCACATAAAATATTCAGTATATATAATATATTATATATAACAAAGTTGGAAATTATGAACTATTGGCAATGCAACTTTTAACACCCATGACCTTAAGGAACACTCATTCAAGGCCATGGATTCATTACCATGCTTTAGATATGGATCTATACGACCATATTGTCTATATATCAAGCGAATAAGAGACTTACTTTTAATATCAGCATATTTATGAGACACGGCGACCGTGTCTCGATTTTCCATCATCCACGCCAGCCTCTGGTTCATAACATACAACGTACCATCGCCCTTTTTAAATCTTACGTGTCCTACACTCAGCAGAACATCCTCGGAAGACGTCGTCATTTTGGACATAAGTCCAAACACAGTTCCATGAACTTTACAAACTAACTTCTATCCAGCCAGTAGTACCTGTAACTTTTTTAATCACATCGACAAATGACACACGTAAACACGTCCCGTATATGTCTAATATCACTTGTATCATTCAATATGCAAAACAAATCCGTTGATCTCGTATAAAAATGAAGAATTATGAAATTCTATCTACAAAAAGCACATCGTCAGAAAACCATTTGCGGTTTTGTTTGACAAAATGTCAAACGCTGTGACAGTGTTCAGTGTTCGCAATATTTGAAAAAAAATAATGTTATCTATGGTTCATGATTATCAGTTAAACGTAGTAAATTGTCAGACGAATATTTTAATTATTTTCCTTATTACATTAAATTAAAGCGTTATACATACTCAATTTAAAAACTTGTAATTGTATAATTGTGTTTTTTTTATCTCAAAACATCTGTCGTTACCATTTTATATTGAATCGTTGTTTTAAATGGCAATGAAAAAATAAAAAAAAAACATTTATTTTATTATTGAACGTAACCATAAAGTTAATGTTTTCCAATTATAAAAATTAATAGTAATAATTGAATTCATTTGGGTATTATTTTATTACACCGTATTTATAATAGGAATATTTATAATAGTAATGTAATTATAAAAATCTCTGGTATTTAATTTCATACTTGACTTGTTTGTACCCACAGAGTACATTTGTATTTGTACCCCAATATATTTTGTAGCGATAAGGGACATTTAAAACTTGCTGAGCCGCTACGACTGTACTATTGCAAACAATATTAATATTGTAAAGGCGAAAGTTTGTGAGCGTGTATATTTGTTACTTCTTCACGTCTAAGCGGCTGGAAAAATTTTAATAAAATTTTGTATGCAGTTAGCTGACACCCTAGATTAACACATAGGCTAAATTTTACTGTGGGAAAATATCTTAATCCCACGGGGAAAATCGATGAAAATAAATTCGCGCTTATGTATGGGGAACTTTGTATATAACACTTTTTAAATAAAAATGTGAATAATTATAATTTATTTTCTTTAATAAACTGCGGGTAACACCGCGGAGCACAGCTAGTAGAAAATATTGTAAATATAAAACTATAACTTTGCATAGCAACCTGATAGTTGTACATGCGATACGAAAGCTAAAACAGCAAATCTCATGATTTTTATACCTTTTATATGTGTGTGATCATGTCTCTATAACTGACCATAATTCGTAATCGGGCTAGGGAAGTTCCTCTGCATTTGTTACTAAGCTATTTCTTTATTATTATGATATTACGATAAGATACAATATCCTATTAAACAGAAAATTATAATCAAAGGTAAACAAATAGTTCCACCACAATTTGTTTCAATGACAATTACAAACGTAGAATGTTTCTAACTATTGTTCAAGTTAATAGTGTCATATTGCAACATCCAATACGATACCAATACACGTTAGGGCTACATCACATAGACGTGCGCGCTTACACTTGATATTAATTATACGAAACTCAATTATACTCAATCATAATAACTTCATGCAGCTATAGGTTTGTGCCGTTTTAATCTGTACGACCTATACGACGGTGGAGAGTCATATTAGAAGTTATTTTTATTTAACTTATTTTTTAATTTATTCGATTACGCCCTCTATGCTAGCGTAGTAATAGACAAAAACAAGAACTATTTTATTATCCATATATCCATAGTGCATTCGACAAATACACAAAGTAACTGCATGTAAACCGGCGCGTACCTTAACAGCATGTGTCTACAATTCTACATCATAAATTCGCCGTGTATTCAACAAACGGCTGAATGTTGCTCCAAGTCACGAAACACACACAAAGTTAAATTTATTGAACGCATCATCTCTTGTAGAGCAGCAGTTCATCTAATAGAATTCTAAGACGCGTACATGTTGAGTTATGTTAATGCATATTTTGGAAAGATTATTATTAAGGGAGAATTATTAGTGTCTAATGTAATATTATGATTATAAATAATATTTATGGTGTGGTTTCATTGTCATAAGGCATAATATGGTAAAAAGAATTCGTTAAATAACATGTACACACAATTATGAACGCATCCATATAAGACCGCCATTTTATTTATTATCAGCTAGCAACACCGAAATTGACAACCCAAAATGCAATCATGGCGCACGGGGTACTGTGTTTGTAGAATGCTGAGAAGTTTTTACGTAAACACTTCGTTATTTTGCATCGTAACTTATTAATGAGTTTCAATATTTTACCCGTGAATTCCAAAAATTGTATCGAAGCATACATGTGTGTTCCAAACTCAAAGTTTTCACCTATTCACAGTATCGTCTCTGTACTACTAGACACTTGCAGGTATAAAAATCATGAGATTTGCTGTTTTAGCTTTCGTATCGCATGTACAACTATCAGGTTGCTATGCAAAGTTGTAGTTTGCGATCGGCAAATTCCACATGTACCGTTTGTTCGTGCACTTATAACAATAATTTTGATATAAACGTTTGTTCCAGATAACTTTGTTGGTGTCATAATGTCAGAGGCGTACGCCCGTGAGATACTACGAAGGAATGTTGCGCAAATATGTCAAACTATTGGATGGAACGGTATAAACTCGACTCCACTCGATATTCTGGTGCATGTTTTGGAAAAATACGTCACCGCATTGGGCACGCAAGCTAACCGATACGCCGAACAATTCAATAGGACTGAACCAAATTTACACGATTTAGGATTAGTGTTTCGTGATTTACATATACAATTGCCTGAGTTAACCGAGTATACCCGGAGTGTGCCACCTGTGCCCCCTCCGGTTAGCACTGAAAGGTTTCCAAAACCTAAAGAATCTAATTTGAATTTTCTTAAGCCTGGTAGTCATGAAGTTGTTACAAGGCCCATGCACGTGCATGAGCACTTACCACCCATGTATCCTGAGAAGGAGAGGGATACACCGGTTGTCGCCGGCACTGTTGAGATCCGTCAGAATGGCCTTGATAGTGTTGATAGCAATACGTCCTGTGCAAGTCCGGAAATATCAGTCACAGATAGCCCGGAAAAGTCCAAGGATATATTCAAGAGACCTGTTGACCCAGTGTCATTACCAAATAGCAAAAGGCCGAGGTTACGACTGGATGAGGAGGAGAGGACTAGAGAAATCAGTAGTGTGATGATGACCATGTCAGGTTTTCTCTCTCCTGCCCGTGAAGGTAAATTGCCAGAAGCTAAACATCCTACATTTGTTTCTGAAAGACATCATGACAAACATAAAGCCAACTCACATCATCCCAATGCAGCAAATGCACCAGTGTTGGAGAAAGTTGACAAGAAATCCAAGAAGAATAAGTTATTGAATGGTAAAGTAATGAAAAGTAAAAGAAAAGATAAGTCTCATAAGGGTGACAGTAGTAAATCTAAGGATAGTAGTAAATTGGACAGGTATCCACCTGGATACCCAATAAAGAGTAAAGATGTTCATCCCACACATCATAATCACGTGACAATGCCAGCGCCCAAGGTGGTAACACCACCTGCTAAGACTGTGATTCCACAACCCTCAACTTCAGCAGCACCTCCACCACTTTCAGAACCAATTAAACCCATTATTAAGCAAGAACCTATAGATCCACCACTGCCAATTTCAAATTCATATTTACCTGGTGAGGAAGCTATTCCTGTTCCAAGAAGGATACCAATTTCAAAATCTCCACTTATTTCTAATTCATTGCCTGTACATAAAGCACCTTCATCAAATTCTATCATTCCTGAGGTGGAAATCAAAAAAGAGGTTATTGATGAGGAAGAAAAACTGGCTTCTCAGCCAGATAGATCAAAAGTTAATATATTTAAAAGGATATCGAACAAATCTAAGGAAGACAAGAGTACTCCAGAGGTTGTTCCCCCAGAGAAGTCACAGTTAGATTCTATGATCTCAAGGTTGCAAAATTCTTCTCATGATAATATAAGTGAAATTATAAGAATAAAAACAGAACCTGACCCTGAACCCATTGTGAACAATAATAATAATAGTGCTTTAGATTTGACAACAGAAATAGACATCAGAGCTCATGAAGTAATTAGCATTGATGACGATTCAATGGACAATTTACCTATGCCTCCTAGAACAGAAGTTCCAGAACACAGACCAAGTATATCTATTAACAAATCGCTGCAGGTACCTTTTCCCAAAGATGTAGCTAGTGTCAGTCCAAAAATTAAAAAAGAAAAGAAACACAAGGAGAAAAAGGATAAAGCAGCAAAATTACAGGCAAAGTTGCTTAAAAAACAGCAGCAACAATTAGCATATGAGATGGCTCAAGCAGAGAAAAAGAAAATGAAACTTGGTAATGCAAAATCTCCAAAGTCAGGAAGGCCAAAGAATGAAACAAAGCTGCCGCAAATGCCACCTGGATTTCCATTTTTCCCTGCAATGCCTCCAGGAAGAGGTCTAATGCCTGGGCCAGGATTAATACCTAACCATGGTTTAATTCCAGGTGGTGATTTCCTTGCTGGTTTAGCTAACAATCCTGCACTAAGAGGATTACCAGGACCAAGTTTATTGACAAATCCATTTGCCTTAGGAACTGGACCAGGATTAATACCAGGTCCTAGTTTCTTACCCGGTGGCTTAGGTCCGGGCATTCCTAACCACCTTATGTCAATGGGCAATTTTTCACAGTCATCTCGTTCCTCATCTATGAAAATACCCCAAATGTTGAGACGTCCTAGCTTAGAAGTCATTCCTGTTGAAAATGAGGACGATAGAATGCATAAGACATTAATGATGGCTCGCGATCGAGATAGACACGAAAAGCACAAAGCTCCAACCATTCCAAACATTTTACAAAAACCTAAATCCAAATCAAATAAAGATCATAAATCGAGTTTATATAAAATGCCTCCTGTACAGCCAGATATAACTATAGAATTAAATCCACCTAAAATGGAACCAATTAGACAAGAGCCGCCTCGGGAACCTACGCCACCTCCTCGCGTGCCTACTCCTCAACCAACAATTGTTATAAATCCTGAACCACAACCAGAACCGCCCAGGCCTGTACCAATCAACACCACAGTTCCTAATGCTATTCCAGAAAAAGAAGTTGAAATTGCTGATAAGAAAAAGGATAAATCACATAAAAAAGAAAAGAAAGATAAAGATGGTATCAAAATTAAAAAGAAAAAAGATAAGAAGGATAAAAGCAAAGACAAGTCTGAAAAGAAGAGAGAAAAGGAAGAAAGGCAAGAATTAAAAGATAGAATAAAAAAAGAAAAAAAGGACAAGAAAAAGGAGAAACTTGTAGATGCATTAGTACCAAAACTAACATTAAAATTGAGTTCTTCCAATTCCAATTCACCGATGCCTCCGAGTTCTCCCGATTTATTTAAATTAAACATCAAGCCAATAGTAAAAAAAGAAGAAGAAGAAAGTTCACCCATAAAAGATGAGCCCGTTTCTAGAGAACACAGTAGATCTCCAGAATTAGCCCAAATATCTGCACTGGTTACTAGGCCGCCCAAACCGAAACATTCACATAAACATAACCACATAGCGGAAACGGAGGGGCAGTCGTCTTCACCGCCGCCAGCAAATTCACCGTCGAGAAAGAATCGTCCCCCATCAAGCCATTCGAAATACAAGAGAATACTGTTTAAACCGTTATCGAAAAAGGGTCCAGGCGAAAATTTCGACGAGGAGGCGGCATCAATATCAGAAGAGGGCTCGGTGGCACCGCCGGTTACAATCGATAAGCCGATCGGTCCGCTACCGACGCCATTCTATGTGGACGACCACGGTAATAAGATTTGGGTCTGTCCAGCGTGTGGGCGACCGGACAACGGTTCGCCCATGATAGGTTGTGATGGGTGCGACGGTTGGTACCATTGGGTGTGTGTCGGCATCACCGAAGAGCCAGGTGCGACGGAAGATTGGTTCTGCAAGTCGTGTCTGGCCAAACGCGCCGCCATGGTCCTTGCCGGCGTCACCTCCGGTAAGAAGCGAGGCCGGAAACCAAAAGGGGAAAAAATTAGAGACTGTCACTGATACAGACTTGTCGTTGTTACTGAGATTAGTTTTAATTTTCCGTTTGATAGATGAGAGTAAATGGAATGCGAATTGTTAATGGATTATTGTTGAATGATATCAAAAGATACGTTTTCATCATTTATAATGTTATATCATAGGCTAGAATTAAGTATAGATAATAATTGAATATTGACATAAAATGTTGAACATAAATATAGTGTAGGTAACTTGTAATAATTACCATAATTTTAATTATTTTGTTAAATTTCTCTTATTTCTCGTTTGCTCGGTTAGATCAAGTTTAATGCGAATGCGGGCGTGTTGTACACATCTCGCGAGTTAACATAGATTTAATATTATAAGATTCTTTTTATATTGTACAAAAAACTGAATTTACTTAAGAAATTGGTGATGTATAAAGTAATGTAGTGAATATTTAAATAAACAGAAAGAAGGCTGGATGTATTTTCAGCTAATATTTGAATATTTTCATATTATAATTTTAATATAACCCTGTTTTTTTTTTGTTAAAGTTGTTCCTTGATATCTTGTACAGGGCTAGCACACTCTCGCATTTGTTCTCTGTGCGCATTGCTGCGTAGAGAAATTCAGCTAGGCGGTGCTTGTCCTAACAAAAACTAAAATATCTAAATGGAGAGGGGTGGCAAATGTAATTTTTGATTTCAGCCAGTGGCCAATTAAATATATTGGTACTCAACATTGTAGTACGTCATTTGAATCCTTATCTTCGGCTTAAGTAAAACATCTGTTGATTACTAAAATTTATTTTGCGAAAGAAGCATACGAAACAGCATCTATTATTATCACATAGGCTGATGGAAAAAATGCAAAAAAATCAAGTATTAATGTCACTCCTGAACATTATTAATTAATTTCTAAATACTGACAATTAGTCTTACATTTTCTTACACATTTCCAGGTCAAACAATGTTATATTGCACATACATGATGAACAAAAACTTCCTTTAATCTTATAGGTACTTTTTATTTCACATAAAAACTGACTAAGTCTCGATCTACTAATTAAATATCTTAATTTTTACTGGAACTAGTGCCGGTTGTGGGTATGCTCTCGGGCGGCGGTGTAGTTGGTTGCTTTTCCTTGTTCCAATCTTTCAGCCCTTCTGGTAGAGAGGTGTCTTCATCTAATGAGCCCGTGCCTTCAACGAATTCTTCGTAAGTGCTTTTTTCTGGGAAAGGTCTTGGACCTAAAAGTTCAATCATATCATCCCTACTTAGAATCTCCTGTTTCAGTAATCTCTCGGCGACTTTCTCGATATTTTGTTTATGTTTTGTCAACAATTCGGTTGTGTGTTTATGCGCCGAGTTGATCAAATCGCGGACTTCCGAATCTATAAGCTCGGCGGTTTTCTCCGAGTATGGTTTGTCTATAACCATCTCGCCGGGTTGCGGCATTTCGAACGAAACATTGCCAACTTTTGGGTTCATGCCATAATGTACTATTTGAGCGTATGCACTTTGCGTGATCTTTTTCAAATCGTCCTGAGCGCCTGTCGTAATTCGGCCAAAGAAAATTTCCTCGCTCACTCTTCCTCCAAGAGTCATGCACATTCTGTCAAACAGTTGTTCTTTGCTATATAGATACTGTTCTTTGGGCAAATACTGAGCATATCCTAGACCTTTTCCTCTAGGGATAATGGATACTTTTAGTAATGGATCAGCATGTTGCAGGAACCAGCCTGCCACAGCATGGCCTGCCTCATGATAAGCAACAATCTTCCTTTCGTCTGGTTGAAGAACATTAGATTTCTTTTCCATTCCGGCAACAACTCTCTCAATAGCCTGTTCAAAGTTCTTCATATTGATGTCATTAGCTAATTCCCGGGCAGCTATGAGTGCAGCTTCATTACACACATTGGCTATGTCTGCACCAGTGAAACCTGAAATGTAAGATTAACAAAAAAATATAACTGTAGTAGATATTTAAATAAATTGTACACTGTACAATTCATATATTTTTATTCTAATATGTTTTACCACATATTTATCAAATTGGAACACATGAGAACAAGCATCAAAAAATATGATTATGTAATGATGGCTAATATAAATTCATGCAAAATATTCTACCCATGTATCTGTCAAATAAATATGTACATAGTTTATTTACACACTGTTAGTAAACTTTATTTACAGGTACAATTTTGGTGGTCATCATTGTGCATCAACGGTTCTGTCATCTTTATTAAATTAAATATAGCTTAACTTAATATTACCTGGAGTTAATGCAGCCATCTTGCGAGCAAGATTTTCTTTATTCAATGTTGTCTTTAAGGGTGACAAATGAACTTTGAAAATTGAAGCCCTGCCTTTAATATCTGGAGCAGGAACAAATATTTGCCGATCAAATCTACCAGGTCTGAGAAGGGCCTTATCTAGAATATCTACTCTGTTTGTGGCAGCCAAGACTACCACATTTGTGGTGGTATTAAAACCATCCATTTCAACCAGTAACTGATTAAGGGTGTTTTCTTGTTCAGAATGTCCGCCGAAGCTCCGGCCACCCCTCTTTCTACCAACAGCATCAATTTCGTCAATGAACAGGATACAAGGTGCATGTTTACGGGCCATAGAGAACATGTCCCGAACTCGAGATGGACCAACACCAACAAACATCTCTAAGAACTCCGAACCAGACACAGTTATGAATGGAACATTCGCCTCACCAGCAGTAGCCTTTGCCAATAAAGTTTTACCAGTACCAGGTGGCCCTGTCAATAAGGCTCCCTTGGGAATCTTAGCCCCCAAATCAATGTACTGCTGTGGATTTTTCAAAAAATTAACAAACTCCATAATTTCTATTTTGGCTTCCTCACAACCAGCAACATCTTGGAACTTCACACCAATGTCAGTTGGGTTTATAAGTTTTGCGGTAGACTCCATTACTCCTCCAAAGAGACCTCCTCCTTTACGCCCGCCACGTCCCATCATATCTGCAGATCTTCTCATCATGTATATTAAAAACCCGATGATTAGTAAAGTTGGCAACATTCCAGTGAGACTGGCGGCTTCCACTTCAGTCTTATAAATTACAGGTACAAAGTTTGGTGGGTCAACACCAGTCTCTATTTGGGCATTCTCTAGATTCCTCTCGAAGGAATCTACGCTGCCGATCGCAAACCATATAACCTTACCTTCGAGTGACGACCCTGGCTGTAATTTCACTCTTACCCATTTTTTATTTATTACTTCCAGTTTTTCCACCGTGCCCTTATTTAAGTACAAGTTAACGAAGTCTCGCCAACTTATTTCTCGATACCTTAGTTCGAAGTACGCGATCGAAGCGAGTAATGTTACGACACCCATTGCTCCAAACATCATCCATTTTTCTCTATCCTGGCCTTCGTAACCGCCGCGGCCGCCACCTCTCCCGCCGCCTGAAGACCCAGTAAACATGTTCATGTTCCATTTGTCCGGTGATGAGCTCGATTTTGGAGGAGGAGGAGGAGAACTTTTAGAAGGCGCAGGTGACGCATCGCCTTCCGGCTTTTTGGCTTGTTTCTGACTAGTGCCTGGTTGGAAATACTTCTCGAACCCTTTCGGTGGTTTTTTGCAGAATTCGTACCATTGGTTCAAAACAGAATCTAGAGCAGGTACACCGACTGGCTGGAGTTTATGTCCATTGAAGTGCAATTTCGAAAGTTGCGACTGCGTTAGCCTAAGACCTTTCCACATGCTGTTTCAATATATTATATGCTCAAAATAATTATATTTTCAAAAGTATATTTCGCAATACTAGTATTTATTTCACAATACGTCGACGGGAGCTACATAAGTATCGATAAAAACATGGTTAAAAATATCTGTCAAAATTGATAATCTTGTCATCGACGATCACGGATCAATGTGAATGAAAGAATGAAGAATAGTGTTGCACAACTTACTCATGCCAATATATTTTAATTTTTAGTTAATTTACATCATGTTTTTTTTTAGATAATAGTATAAAATATTCTATAAAACTGTAGCGGTACTACTATTTTTAATAATTAATACAATTTATGAATTTTAAATGAGTTTTCAAAATTATTCATTATGATCGTGTTATTCGAAATTTAATTTTGTAGCAATAATTGGCTACGTAGTTGTAGTTGTACCTTGTTAACAGGTTTTACTTTTTAAATAGGTCCTGTCGATTAGACGTATTTTTTAACTATTTCCTTAACTAATGAATTTGTTCCATACAACCAATGAAGTCTCCTGTTCTACGTTAAATAAAGGTGTTTATGGGCAGCCGTGGATATTTATTCTTTACTAGTAGAACTACTAACACACGTCCGGATTTGGTACGAGCGGACCACGGATTTGGTACGCTTCCGAACCAAATCTGACCGTGTG
>DWNE01003353.1:0-16854 GCA_018249875.1 Cecropterus toxeus | reverse complement strand
ACCAGGTTTTCGATGTTGAAATTGTAACGTAAACGGAATTTACAGCAATGTCAATATAATATATTCCTACGCTAATTTTGCAAAGTAACTTATGTGATAAGCTTACTCAACATGAAATAGTTACAAACTCAAATCTGGAAGAGAAACACACACAAGCACACATACGCACATGAACACACACAAAACCATACACGCGCGCGCGCACTCACACTGAGTGTTTGTGTACCCTCAATCTTGCTCTGAAAAGCAATTTAGCCGAATTAAAATATAATTATGTACAATTATATTAAGTTTTGTTAAATTTCTCATTTTATGTAACAATTACTGTAACATATGTGTTATAAAAAATCAAATCTTTAAACCGAACCAAAAAATCGATTTGGAAAAGAACGAAAACTTTATAACGCTTATAAATGCAAAAAATATTAATACAATTATCATTATATCTTTGATTCGAACACGATCATCTACTTGTTTTTTTTGGAATCGTGTAGGGATTGGAAGCAGTTAAACTTAGAAAAACACTAAGGAATAATACTTAGAATATGTTTGATACGTTAAAATTCGATACGATAAAAAAACACGCATTTAAGTCAGACCATGTGTTTTGCTTACCTATTCACTTTGAGAACTATTCATAATATGACAGTAGAGATTTGTAAGTTGCATCATTTTCTACACGATATTGTATATATTTCAAATATCGTTACGAAATATCCCAAGACCTATATTTCCTTCTTAAGAAGTAATAATCATTGGAGCATGCACACGTTTCTGGAACGTATATTTGGAGCAGAGCGCGGATATGTTTCGAGATTATATTGTGTATTGTACCCGCAGAACAATATTGAGAACGGCAGCAGCAATATTTATTCAAATGGCTACCGAAAATTACCTCTCCGTTGCACTATAGTAGCAAAAATATAAGAATTTTGTGCTATTTTCAATATGTTGCATGTGTCTAAATGTATGTTATACTTGGATCAAACTGGCAAGTATGAAATAAATGTAGACGATATTGTTTTTAGGTTGTAATTATATTCTTCCCTTCGTTAATATGAAATAAAGGAGTATTTTCACATATACCTATATTTTATTTTTCGCACGATGGTAACTAGCTACTGGTATCCATGGAAGTCTGTAATCCACCCTGAGTCCTACCTTACGTTGGCCATAGGTATGTTGTTACCCTTGAGAACTAAGTTTGAACGCCTCAGATAAGTACGTAATAATTTATGTTAAGAACAAAAGCAGGATGTGTTTTTTTTTCTGGACGAATAGAAATGGCCGTACCAGTAACTTTTCATTAATTGTGAATGAGTATCATTAGACATCCTTCGTAAATTACGTTACGACTTTAGTGGGGTGGAAGTAGACAAAATATGAAATAGGAAGACATGAGTAACACAATATTAACACTTAGTAAACAAAAAAATATTGTGTTGAAATCACGTTAGTCATATACAGATTAAGGTGTGAAAAAGAGACGAATGATTCGAGATTTACAATATTAATTAACTTTACATTTAATTTTACGATTTAACCCACTTCTACGTAATAAAAAAAAAAACAAAGAAACAAATATAGCACGTATAAGCCTATAGCTTTTCTTTTATAAATGGATTATTTAATAGAAAAATAATATTTTTTGAATTCGAACCAGTAGTTCCTCAGATTAGCGCATTCAACCAAACTCTTAAGCTTTATGATATTAATAAAAGAATAGACATTGTGAATAACAAGTACGGATGATTAGGTTTATTTTTCGGATAAGTATTTAGGGGCAAAACTAAACCGGGCACAATATTATTCGTCCGTTCTAACAAAAAGGCGAAGTGGTTTGCGGTGACCTCTCATTAACAGTGAGTGAGTGGTCGTTGTCACGTCGCGGGCGAACCCTGCAATTTGTTGGCCCTTAACGAATTCGCCAAAGTAATGTTTTTCATAATTTAATTCTATTTAACGTCACACCGTTGCTATGTAAATGAGATGTGCTCAGACTGGATATTATAGCTGTTTTGATTTGCTTTGCGAAAGACAAACGTGAGAGTTCACCTTCGTGTTGCATTTTAATTTTAACATCACAGCTGCATTTAATTAATGTCGCACTTTGTTAAAGTGCTCGGGTTAAAGAAATACAGCTTTTCGTACTTGACACTGCATTCACTCGTTAATTATGTTTGTTTAATATGATACATGAAGAAACTGGCCAAGTGCAAGTCGGACCCGCGCATGAAAGGTTCCGTTACATTAACTATAAATAATGGCAAAAAATAATGTTTGTTGTATGGGTATATTTAAGGGGGGCTCAAGTATTATTTAATTTTAAATTGATTATTTATTTTTAAAGTTAATACCTATGTAACTTAATATTTTGGGAATATTTCAAGAGTCTATCTGTTGCCGTTATTAATATCGAGCAAAAAATCGTGTTTGTTATATGGGAGCTCTCCTAAAATATTTATTTAATTCTGTTTTTAATTTTTGTTATTATAGTGGCAATATAAAAACATCATCTGTGAAAATAGAAATCTTACCTATATATTAGGCGACCATCTCAGTTCTCAGGAGTAGCAACGCATCTGTGATCGAGTTCATACTATAGAAACCCTGTTCTACATGAAGTTGCTATCCATGGGCGGCTGTAACTACTTTTTTTTTTATAAATATGAAGTAGCAAACGAGCCCACCTGATGGTAAGTGGTTACTGCTACCCATGGACATCTGTAAGCAACTTCATATAGAACACGGGTTCTATATGAAGTCTGCCACAGATGCGTTGCTACTCCCGAGGACTGAGGTGGTCGCCTCATATAAAAATGAGCCGGCAACCACACCCTTCTACCAAAACGCAAGAACTACTTCACGCTAGAAATAGGTGTGGCGGTGGTACTTCCCCGGTCGTACCACATTGGTTCTACCACCTGACTTACCATGGTGGTACCAGGTGGACTGCATGCTCGTTTGCTACTCCAATCTAATAAAAATAGACAGACTGGCAGACGGACAGATGGACAGTGGAGTCTTAGTAACAGGTTCCCGTTTTCACCCTTTGGGTACGGAACCCTAAAATGTTTGCCGAATATAAAATGGAATAGAGTGCACTTATCCAATTTTGTCAGCACTTTCATTCATTAAAGTTATAGCCCAGTTGTACGAATTTCAAAATTCCTACAGCAAAAATAGTGGACGCTTAAGTGTGACCCGGTGGATTGTATCATTTTATGAAGGTGCGTTTTCAAAATTTATTATACCACTTGTTGTTATTGTAAAGAAAAGAATCTTGATAAACATTTCGATTATTATAAATATGATTATTAAATGTGTAATTGATCAGTAGCAGATCATTTGATGGTAAGTCCCAATGCGATGGTAAGTAACAAATGCCCATGGACATCTGTGAGCTACACGATATGGAACAGGTGTTCTATTTGAAATCACTCCCAAGTACTAAGTTGGTCGTCTTATATGAAGGTATGCCGGCCACCATACTTCCACTTAAACACAATAATGGAAATAGGTGTGGCGGTGGTCGAATTATACTCTTTAACGAGTATGATTCGACCTAGGAGTACCACCGCCACTTTTTAAAATAATATTAAGCTCGTTTTTCAAACATAATTTGCTTAGAGTAGTAAAAATAAGGGGTAAGTCAGCAGCACAAATATTAAGAAGAAACATTAGGTATGTATGTGTGTATATTGCAGTACTTCACATACGTGGTATGTACACATACAATTGTATACAAGAGAATCACACATGTTACAAAGATGAAGGATGAAAGTATAAATTCTGGACGTAGACTATGAGCCCAGCGTCACGGTTGAGACATAATATTGCTCTTACAATATAGACGGATGTTTCCGCTTGATGCATTTTTGATGTTTTTCTGATGTGGGTCTATCGCCCCATTCTATCTAAATGTGATGAATATTCAACGATGGCTTTAGGAAGATACGCAAATTTACTGCTCCAGGTATTTGATGTAAGTCTTTGTCAGGGATGGTCAACTGGTCGACCGCTAGCAAGGCGCGTGGCACATTGAAAAAAATGCTTAAGTGAAAATATATTCTTTGATAGAAATACATTGGGGGTACAAAATAAATTTACAACTGATAAATCGCTCTTAGTCAATTTAGTAAACAATAGACGTATAATAAAGTTGTCGAACCCTGGTCTTTGTAATGATATTTAAAGATAGGTAAGTATGTTTATATGCTTATTAGTCTACTATATAAATTCAAATTTAGAAACAGTAAATGATTTTATATTTCAGAAAAAGATTAAAAGTAATACTTAAATTTATAAACCATACGTCGGCACAAGAATTACCTACAACTCACACCAAAATCAATATGTTGTTATTATAAATTTTATTATATTTTCTTAATCTTATCCACACTTTGCTATTATTTTCAGTATCTTTGGGAACAACGGTTTCTCAGAGAGGCCATCAAATAAAAAGACCTTCTGTGCATAGATAAAGGACATTCGACTGTCGTCGACTAAATTGAATTTTGTAGGGATAAATTCAGCTGCAAATAAATATTTTATGTACGATACGATCACTACACCTTTGCTTTGCTTTGTAAGATTTAAGTATATTATTGTTATTTTATGTACCTTCTTTCTTGCTGATTTTATAAGGAGTATCGTGTAAAAATATGAATGGTACAAGAAATCATTGCTGAATTAGCTTGCGAATGAAAAAACCCAAGTAAGTGTTTTGATTTAAGAGTTTTTGACAAAATAGTAGTAGAAATGTTATATAAAATATATATTTTTTGGAATGGTCTATCACTAACATTTGAAACCAATAATGACATGATAATAAAAATCGTCCCTTTTCCCTAGAAAATGAGTCCTTTTAGAGTTCTACATCTGTGCGTAGGCTCCATAGTATAGCAAGCATGTTGATAACCACAATAGGTGTTGATGATATAGGATTCACAATACTAATATATTTAATAAAAACCGTGCACGATTACTCGAGTCTTTACTACGACACGACATAAGGTTGCCTATCTGTAGGAGTAAAATATTGTTCCTTTAAAAGAATACAAAAGTATAAAGTATCAGGAAAAAAATATAGTACATATCTTTACGAGGCACTTGTCAAATGACTGACTAGGCGCCTAGGAAACCACTGCTTACAAAGCGAAAGTTATATGTAAATAGTCGACAAAATAGATGTTTTTGTACTGTAATTGTAGAATTGACTGAAATGTACACTCAAATATAATTATATATTTCATTGTCATTATTTATTATTATTTTTGTTTTAAACCGCCGCAAAGAATGCTTGTATATAGGCCCACCTTTATATAACAATTGTAAGGAACATAAAGAATAAATAAATAAATGTAGAACAATATTCTATCATTGCATGTTGGCAACCCTAGCAACACTACGCGTAGTTCACTTTACAATTTGTTTTAATGCACAAGAATGTCGTTATTCGATTAAAATACAGTTATACTGATTTAAATAATAGTTAATGGCTTACTAAACATTTTAAAATAGTTTTTTTTCAAATTATACAATCATTCCACTGTGACGTCATCACACAGATCACATGTTATAAGGTAAGTAAGGTAAGTGAGTTCTAATGACATATATCTTGAACTGCATATTCATGAAAAGCGAGAGGTATCGAGTGCTATCGAGCCTCTACGCTATGGATAACCTACATGTTTGTATTTCATACATTATTTATCATATTAGCTTTGCCTTGTTTACATCGGTTGCCTTTTGGCGAGCAACCCTTCCGACCGCAGCTTCAATACAGATAATATTATGATTTAGTTAATTTGTACCGTTATCAATATTACGATGTATTACCTTTATTGATATTTGTGCTGTTCTTACAAACTTAATGATCAGCTATGGTGAAATATTTTGCGATATATTATTTCTTACCTGACTGCGTAAGAAGAGGGTAATGTTTTTCGAGCGCACGCATGTATGTATGTTTGTTTGTATGTATGTCCATTTCTTTGGCAAGCGCAACACCCCAAACGGTGGGCGGATTGTGACGTATGACATATCATTAGAATCGTCTCAGTTTGCATATTGACTATATAATTTAAAAAAATGGCGCCTGGAAAAAGAGAGAGAGAGTATGGAGAGAGAGGGGAGGGACGATTTTTTTTTATTGGAGGCACATTCTATAATGTATTTCATTGTTATTATTTTCAGACCAAATTCCATGTAATATAAAATGATTAATAAGTATAAACCTTAATTTGAAATATTGTAACTCATGCAAGGGCCAAAAATAGTAATTTGGTTCTCTATGTTTCATTATACATAAAAAAAATTAAACTTGCTCAGAAGTAATTACATTTAAATAATTATAAGTGAATTTTATTAATTGTTATTTGATTATCCCTACTAAATCACTACTTATTTATAATTTTTAAGTTACAAGATGATACATACTTTGGATTTAACATTATATTTGAACAATAATATTAACATAATTATCCATAAAAGAACGTATCTTTCATAGATATATCGTAATGTAATTAATATAACTTTGGTACATCAACCTATGAGGGGGTATTTAAGTTTCAATTTGTTTTAAATACTTTCAACAATATAAGTATGTAGTTTTTCATTTAAACGTACCGTTAAGCAATCAAAGAATCCACAGAAATAAAACGCTAAGAAGGTGCGCTGCAATCAGCGGGAAAGTCAGAAATGTCTGGTTAGCGTACAATATTGGAGCAATGTGAGCTGCGGATATTATATCTGTTACACTTACCCAAAGATACTTTTATCATTATCTATAGATGTTTCATAAAGTTATTCTACTAACGCATGGACGTGGTTTGCTCATTAGTGCCCACTGCAGAGTTGGGCAAAATTTATTCGAATAACGAATAAGTATTTTTTTGTATAGGTACACGCGAAAAATAAATAATTTAGTTTATTCAACGGAAAATTATTCGAATGACGAATAATTATTTTTATTCGTTATTCAATTAAGTATAAAAATATTTATTCGTCATTCAATTCGTCTTGAAATAAACAAAAATATTTATTATTCACGACTAATTGTATTCGTTATTCGATAAATTTTTTCCCAAGTCTGACCGACTGCTGGACCGTCTCATCTTATAGCGGAAAAGGGAGTTTAGCCGTTAATCTACTACACTGACTACGTACAAATTAGTAGACTTCACAAATTTTCCTTCACTATTATATTAAGAGACATATCAATATATTTTTCATGGGGATAAACGTAAAGCTATAAGAAGGTCTTTGAATAATTGGATAAGTGCGAGAATTAACTCGCACATGGAGTTTATCGTACTGTAGTATCTTAAACTACTTATTTTTATTGGTATTTGTAATCATACTGCTGACTTATGATCAGGTTAAATTACAACTAGTAACATTGTTAAAATAGTGAAACAAAAAACAAGTCCGCTTAAAATGTTTTGTTCATAATGATACATTTAATTTAACGATTTATATTTGTATTTAGAATTGTCTAGTTACTAGCTTTCATTTAATACCCATTTTGCCGTGATAAAAAAATGGTCGCTCTTCCCTCCTTCTCCCCTATTTGCGTCAAGGCGTCATATCAAAAAATTATCAGCCTAAGTCTCTTTCGAAACTGACACGATTCTAATGATATGTCACTATCTGTCAAGCCGTTTGGGCTATAGCGCGTGCCGAAGAAATTAACATTCATACAAACAAACATACATACAAAAATACATACACTCGAATAACATCACCGTCCTTCTAACGCAATCGGCTAAAAGTCTACTTTAAAAACTGCTTATACGCGATCAAATCGATATTGCACGGTTGTTCCAGCTTAGCGTCCCTAGATTAACGGACGGGAACAGTTCTTTGCGGTGCGCGCGGGTTCACCCTACATCCCGCTGTGAAATGGATAGTGCGTCACGCTTCAGGTGCGCGTATGCTTGTAAATGGAAACAGTTGTTACTGTCTGTTTGTCTGCAATTTTTGTTACTAACTTAAAAAAGTGTGTGTGTGTATGATTATGTATTATGTTCGTGTTTATGACGTGCTTATGTTCAATTCCATGCGCATTTAAAAAAGTATATAGCCTTTTTCACTATGCAAACTGAGACGATTCTAATGATATACCATACGTTACAATTTATCCAGCGGTTTGGGCTATAGCGCCAAAGAAATGGACATACATACCAACAAACATACATACATAATACGTACATGCATACAATCACACACACACATACATACGTAAATACGCTCAAAAAACATAACCCTCCTTCTGCCTCCTTCTGACGCAGTCGGGTAAAACCCGAACAAACCCATATGACAAGTTTGTCATCACGTAACACTGGCGAATGGATTGCACTCAGCTCCCATATCACATTCATTTGTCGGTTTTGTGTTAGATCAAAGCGCGGAAATCCCTTTTATACTAACATCGAGTGCGTACATTAATACTTAAACGCAACGGTGGGTTTTCATTAACTTTAAAATATATACTGACATCAACGACATTTAATGTATGGTCCACTCACGTGTGAGAATTATGAAAGTTAGAGTTTAGAGAATCTCAAATCAAGTAAGTGCATTTGACTCCCTAAAACAGGCTAGTGTCTTATTTATCGTATTACAAACAAATTAAATATCTTTTGTATATATCGATTGTAAATTGAGGAAGTATGCTGTTAAAAAAGTGTTTATGGTATATAATCAGAGTGTGTGCAAATAAATAACAGTAGAGAGCTCACGCAACATTGGACAGTCCCCGCCATTTGTTAGCGAATCTATGATTTCTTTTCCCACTGGAGCGCATGTGTCACTACGCACAATTGTGGAATGAAAGTTTAACCAGTCCAAAACGTACAGAATTGAAGTATTCCCTTATTCCTCTTTGTTTTGTTGCAAGCTCTTCATGACCCTGTTTTGAATGGGTACCTGCCCAGCCCTGAAAACTGGAAGATATCCATGGCGATGCAATGAAGGTAGGAGGCACATCGTTAACCAATTATCGTTACACTCCTGATCTAGGGTCTTCTAACGTAGAAAAGTACTAATTCATAGTCCACCACCCTTGCTAATACTGATTGTGAGACTTCACAAACCTTTGCCAACCCTTTCTTTAGAGAACTCATAGACATGTCATTTTCCTCACGATTTTTTAATTCATCATTAAAGTAAGTAATAATTTAACTAATTTCCTATACGCGGAATTTTGTAAAACTTGAGGCACGGAATTCGAAAACCGGACCCCAGTGGGCAGATTTCATATCAATTGGCTATCACCTTCTTGAAGCAAGGTATGTTATATTAATTAACTTGGAAAATTGCAGTGAAAGGTGTATCAGAACACAAGCCCTTTAATTTACCACGATAGATTGCTCTTGGCGTCCAATATAGTATTCGATTACATGCGGTATTCGTGAAACCGTCGGCCGATGACGTTTCGAGCTTACTGCATGCCAGTTGATTGATAAATGCAATTATTTTATCTCAATTTCGACCAAAGTAGATATTCTATCAAGTAGACTGTATCTGCATTAACACTGTAACAATTATGTGTTAGTTTTTATACTAACATAATATGTCCCACAAATAGCGCAGTTTTCATTCCGGTATTATTTTTATATTGACACCATTTTAGTTTCTTTCACAGTTCAATTACTTCACTGTCGATATCTTGGCAACCAAGAAATAAAAATCGTTTTTTGTGAGTACCGGCTACACAAGAAAAATGTTTGTTTGGAGGTAAAAACGTACTGAAATTGGCTGGAGCACACAATATGTTCAAAATTTTAGATAACATACAGAATGACGAAAATACACCTATTCACCTATACACCAGTTCACCTATAATTAAATTTATAGATTTTGAAAATAAATAACAAGTACTCAATAAATATTTATCATATTAAATTCTATTAGTATAATAGTAACTATTACTAAAACCTGACCATCTGTTTTTATAGTTTCCATTTACCTATAATTACGTAATTACCAACGCAGCATTTCTCAATTAAGTTTAATTAGGTAATATGAGCAAAAAGTTCCCCATTTGCTGCAAATGGCTAGCATTTTCCGGGCTTTCGTTTGGATATCGACATGAACAGTGAAGCCGTTGGTAAATACAATAGTGGTATGACTATGATGATAGTTGAATGAGCCCGAATGAACCGCGATCGAAGATGAAAACGTATAACGATATATGAGTTTTCCCTTATTGCTCCCCTATTTTCTGATAAGTGCTTTTTTTTACTTGGAGGACTATCAGTGAGGCTATACATACTGTGAATTTAAAATTAACTAGCTGTGCCACGCAGTTTCACCTGCGTTAATCAAAGAACAATCTGTTAAAAACAAACAAATATATGGTGTTATATAGCCTAAAGCCTTCCACGTTAAATTTACTATTCAACATAAAAATAATTTTGCAATTCGACTAAGTAGTTCCTGAGATTAGCGCGTTCAACCAAACAAGCTCTACTGCTTTATAATATTAGTATGGATTCGCTGCGCCATTGTGGTAAATACCAATTTACTAGCGGTCATCGTGTGTCACGTTTCATAAGCTTATGTTGTACATTGGTCGCAAGTGATTTGGCAGGAATATTAAGATTGCTTTAATTCTTCTTTGTCTCTGATCTGCAAAATCTCAAGAGAATTTACAGATTATACGGAAGACTTAATTTTAGTTAAATCGCGGTTCTATGATGTAACTTGGTGTTACATATGCTAACGTAGAGAACAACTTTCTCAACACGAGAAAAATATTGTAAACAAAAAAAAAATACGCTCTCTCACTTATCTCTTGACCACACCATTCTTTACTTTGTAGATCTGTTATGATCTACGTCAGTTTTTTCTGTAGAAACACACTAAGTTGATTTAAAAATGACAATAGTGTAATTGCAATATCCATATATTGCCTGTGCTTCTGATCTGCAGTAATATTCACCGCACCGTCAACCAATTACTGTACCACTGCTGGGCACGTAAGTTTAAGACCATATTCTACGGCGCTGGCCAAGTGCGAATTGATAGAGTACACACACTTTTGAGATATTTTTTATACTCTCAGTTGTGGAGATATCATTACCATATTTTCCTTTCTATGTCAAGCACTGATTATTCATTTCACATTTCACGCACATCATTTTAGAAAAATCGGTGATGCATTTCTGAGATACGATCTTCGGACACGATGAAAGACCGACTACCAACCATTAGGCTATCACTGCTCATACAATTATTCCAATGGAGTCATATAACATATAGTGATCGTGATAGTGATCGTTGCTCTAAATCACGTGCTCTTAGAAAAATGTCGCATTCATTTCCGCACATCGATCACACTCATGACGAAGAAGGGTCTTCTAATTCTGATAGATCGCGGACATATTTATTGCTCTCACCGTAAAACGACAAAACATATGGCCCCATATATACAACATATTTTAGTAATATAGTAAGTATAAAGTAAATTAGATAAACACTTCAAATATTACTGTGTTTATAATTTTAATTTCATGACTAATACCGAGAAAACTTAAAAAGAGGACAAATTTAATGATTTTAATTGCATAAATTAACTATTTCGATTCCCGGCCAGATAAAAATATGAATGATGAGTTTAGATTTCTGTTCTGTGTCTGGGTGTTTGTATATTCGTGTTTGTGTGTCCATGGCACCCACGAAACAGGAGAAAATCCTAGTGTGGGGCTATGAGTGTAGAAAGTGTGTTTTTTAATACTAGTCAATAGTGTCTTTGTATCACCTACGTTGTAATCAATGCAAAAGTATTTTGTATATACTATGCAAGACAAATTATAGTAAGTAATTCATTCTTAATAGGAGTTGTCATATTTACCACAATGGTTAAATGGCCTATCAGCTAAATCTTGCCAACATTTACGTTTCCGGTTTTCATTGTCAATAAAAATAACCATAGTCCGGCCCGAATTGGTTCGACGCCCCGGGGGCGACGCAAAATTCCTCATCTCCTTTTTATGTTCCAACTTACACGGTAAAATAACACGCTGTTTTATACACATATTAACGCTTTATTTTTTATATAAGTACCTATATATTTCATCGTCATTTTTACCCGACTGCGTCAGAAGGAGAGTGATGTTTTTCGAGCGCATGTATCTATGTATGTATGTTTGTACATTTCTTTGGTACGCGCTACAGCCCAAACGGCTTGACGGATTTTGACGTTTGACGTTTTGAATCTTCACGTATAATTTTTAAAAATGGCGCCTGGAAACATACGAAAAAGGGGGGAGAGGGACATATTTTACTATAACGACAATATGGGTATCAAATGAAAGCTAGTAAACAGACCTATCTAAAAATATGTATATTGTAATACTTTTACTTGATTATTTTGACAAAAACATATAAGCGTTAACGCGTCGGTGTTACTACTTGTTTTGTGTTAAGTAATGACATATGACAATTATTTATTATGTTATAATTTGCATATTAAATTAAACTCCGTGCTAATCAGAAGCACGTGTGTGGTCTGATACTTTAGCCAGGAATATCAGAGTATGAAAAAGTTAACGAATTTAGACTTTTAGTGTGGAATTAATCAATTATAGTTGATAGGTAAATTCATCTCTTTCTGTTAACAATTTCTCCCCGCCAAAGCAGTTTGTCAAATATGTCGAAATACATATGTCAAAAGGAATTAAAAACCGCATTTTATCAGTACTTTTAAAATACTAAAATAAAATTTCTTTTGAATTATTTTTTGACTTCAAATAAAATTTACTTTTCAAAAAAACTCCTAGTTTATTCTTAAATCAAAACATTTTAAAACTAATATCTTAAATCACTTGAATTTTAAACTTATCTTCTTCCATATTGGTCCCGCTCCACTAGAAGATAGAGCGGGTTCGCGGATTAGTATTATATTGTTAAAAAATATATATGTTAAGGATTTTTCATCATTATTTTCGCAAAATAATTAATTTCGCAAATCAGTGAATACCTGAATATACATAATATTTTTTAAATTTTTTGTAGTAAAACTTGATTAAAATGTAATAAACGTGAATTTGGTATATACGTTTTTTATATAAGTATTTGTTAATATTTATTTCACGTGTATATTGTATTGTATAAAAAATATTATTCCATTGCGCAGAACATACACAGATTGTTACAAAACCTTATCTCATAAGGCCCGAAATTCCAGCAAACAATTTCCTACAGACGACACCGTCGGGTGAAATAAACCGGAAAAGCAAGTGAAGAAACCGTAAAAACGATTCCTTCGAAATTAGCTCAATAGCCGGTTTTTTATTTAAGGTTTTAACGTTTTGTAAGCAACGAGATTGGTTACATTGCATTTTTTATATCATCATTTTTATGATTCCATTGATGGAACTAATTTTATAACTGATTTAACTATAGCACCACCTTTATTTCAAGTTACAGGCCAAATAAAATAGATATGATCTTTTGTAATTATTAGTAAGGAGATTTGTCATGTTTTGGTACGTTTAAAATTTACTAAATTGTAATTGTAAAGTTTCCACTATCATTCATTCATTCATTATTTATCTGTGGTACGGGATATTACTGATGTTTGTGAAGTGTTCAATGATTTTTAGTGTAATGAAATATAATAAGTAGGTACTATCATGTTTATTTAAATTATATAAAGTGCTCTAAAAACGTCATACGAATATTGTTAATAATTTCAGATTTTTGTGCGAGCACGTTAGCCGCCAAAATGTCATTTTGATTATAAAGACTTTTTGTAAAATTTTTGATAACTATTATAATGATTTTATGTTCCATTGTCATTCTGTACAAAAAATACACATATTAGTACACCAAAAATAGTCAATTTTTAACAATCATTTTCAATGCGCTTTTAGATTGCTTCCACCATTATACGCAACACCAATGCACTTGCAATAGAATTATTACTGCTTTGTTACTTTTAAACCTTATTACTTTTAAAAGAAGTGACTTTTAAAAGTAATACTAACTGTGTACAATACATTACATTAGGTGGACGTAAATGTAATTAATTCGCCCAGCTTCCGCAACTAACTTCGTTAGCAAAATTGGTAATAGTGTTTGTAATGTTAAACCACAACCGTACATCGTTGGTTAGGTGTGAAGCCAGTAAACATTGAGGTACGGGTCTGTAATACGGTGGAACTGATTACGCTTTTTGTAACGTTGCGTACTTTTTTGATATTTTTCATTATTACTTATAATTTTACAGACTTGTTAGTATTTCTTTAACGTCAATTTGGAATCCTAGAATCTCCAAAAAAATGATATTGACCATATTTCGCGCTATCCTCGTAAAAGGTATAATGTTATGTTCTATAAAATAAAATCTACAACTAATTTTTTAAATAATATAGTTTTTTGTTCCTAATCCGGCTCGAAGAATCATATGTTTGGGTTAACCGGAAGTAAACCGTTAACCTAGATAAAATAAAATATGTTGTATTTGGTGGAAAATGTCAATATGTGAAATAAATAATGTTAAATCTATACGTTAAATAATAATGATTTTGTAATAATTTAAGTGTACCTGATTAGCTTCATTAGAAAGTAACATTTTGTAAACAGTATGTAACTATAAATTATTTACATGATAGCGTCAAATTGTAATTCGGTAAATGTACGTCCTTGTTCGTGCCTAAATATTTAAAAGCTGAATTTTGTTTCGGCCGTCCTCAAGACGGTGGTTGGAAATTTATGGCAACTGGCTTCGACCGCTGACGGCGGTCGAGTAGCCCTGTACCCACTGACTGATATTTTACATTTGTTTTAACTGGTTAAGGGCTATATCCTCTCTGATGTGATGTGTATTTCTGTATAATCATTATTAAGAAGAGCACACAGTTACTGGCTTAAGTTAACCACTCTAACCAAATGTGTATAGATGGACTGCAATAAAGATTATTGCAGTAAATATGTTTAAATGACTTTTAATCATGTTATAGGTTTTCCGTATAATGTTTTCGTTACCTTTAAAATATGTCATAAATATTACGATAGACACGTAATATACAAAAATCAGAGACCCTGATTGAAATTTAAGCCTTTGACTAAGACGTAAGAGTTCGAAAGTCGCTATTTTTAGATTAGAAATTAAGAACATTATGATAAGACATACCTAAGAAATTAAGAGATCCAAGAGTTCAGACTAAAATATTATAGCGAAAACGATAAACTTTAATCGACCGTGATTGCATAGTAGTGTATTCGGCATTTATCTTCTTTCGAACAATTACTGTGATTTTACTTATTTATCGAAAGCCCGCGAATTTTAATTACGCTTTGATTTACCGAGACTGATAAGGCATTGGCACCATACTTGTTTCGAATTTGAAGGGCGAACTAGTTCGCATCGAAGTTCCATTAGTAGGGGGTAAGTTTGCGGCGAGTGTGTTTGGGAAAGCTGATAACACAACGAACAACTTGTTACAAACACATTTAAACAAGCTCTTCCTTCGAGTTCGACGTGTTACCTCACCGGTTTCTTAACGAAAAGTGTGATATTTACATACAAGTATGTACTAGTAATTGTCGAATGGATATATTATGTAACTAACTTACATTCAAGTAAACTAAACGACACAACTGTAGTTTACAATTTCATTGCAACTTCAAAACCGATTATGCTTTCCCGACATTTTTGATGTTTGATACAAATATAGGCGATGGCGACTACTTCTCCTCAAATAGCACGTCTGCCATATGTTGTCTCGTATGTCATTGTGTTTATTAAAAAAATCGAAGTGAATCGTCTCATAACAACCTCCATAATATAATTAATTCATCTTATTAGTATCACTGCCACCAGTCAAACGCCTCTTCTATATAATGATTTCTCTGACTGATGATCTCATCCAGCTCATCAGTTCACTTGGTCAGGAAGCTATTTGTATTCCTCTTGTCATGTAGAATTGCCACTTTAAAAGTTAGCAATTCTTCCAAAGACGTAAGAAGACCATCAGGAGCACTAAACAAAAAAAGCGTTTATTGAAGGAACTATTTAATAAAGTTAATAAAAGTAATCATAGAAATACACTAGCGTGACCTTGAGATGTTGCCAGTATTTGATTTTAAGCTGATATCGTCGCGGAAATGATACATTTTAATATGTCACGGATACTCACGAAATGCGGTTTTTGAATTTCTTTTTGCCGATATTTCGACCCAGCTACATGGATCATGGTCACGGCAAAACTGCGAAACAGTTTCGCCGTGACCACGATCCATGTAACTGGATCGATATCGGCAAAAAGAAATTCAAAACCGCATGTCGTGAGTACCCGTAACATATTAAAATTGCCAGTATTGTAATCCGTTTCGTTCTGTGTACATTGCCCGCATTGATCCAGTTTACGTTAGCCTTAGTCAAAGTGATACAGGATTAAATTACGTGCGGGACGCGTGGACTGTCCGTGTGCCTTTTATTTTTTACTGTACATTCGTTTGTCGGACGTCAAACAGAATCGGAAACCCATGAAAAATGCCGAAATGTGTTCGTATTGGGATTGGTCCGGGTAAGGATTCCGATAGTGTTTTAATTTTAGCTTCTATTTGTTTTCTTGAGCAGTACCTACTTTCACATTGATACAGAAGAACGTTGGATGAGACACATTTTTAAAGTAGGTATGTACTTTAATATTGTCCTTAAAATTCCTTTTAATATTATTCCTTGTCAAGGTTTTCAAGTAGGTATTAATGTTGTACACGCGCCTCGTCGTTTTGTACTTACATCTTACTCGATATGCAAAATTAAGCAGAGTCGGGCGTCGGGAATTGAATGGTGAGCGCTAGTGGGTAATAGTTAAAACTAGTAATATCGTTAAATAT